>CAAKHF010010593.1:0-51336 GCA_901007745.1 Hippocampus kuda | reverse complement strand
CTTTATTCGTTCGACTCAAGTTCGAAAAAAAGACTTTTTGAACACCAAATAAATTTTTATACAGAAAATAATTACAGTACATCTAAAACAAATGTATTTGAGAGAAATACATTTGTACAATATATTTGAGAGAAAAAGCATGTTATTTTGCCTCATTCAAATCTTAATATCTGAACATTTAAATATGTAAACTAAAGTGCAATCACATTCGTAAATAAATGGCTTCTGGTTTTTGAAATGTAAATTACATCATAACTTCTCCTCAGCTACCGGTTAACCTGGCCGATCTTCGACCCACTTTTCTCCAGATTGTCGCTACATTTCTCCATTTTCTGTTATCTCTTCTATTATTTTCTTCTCTTTTCTTTCTTACCACTATTTTTTTATTTTTCTTCTTTGTGCTACCGCTATTTTTATTTTTGTTCTTCGTGACAGGGGTTCACTTTGGCCTGGGGAGTCAAGTTCAGCATTCACTTCAATGATATCTGGCGCCATGTAGCGTCGTAAATGGGTATAATGTCTAGACCCCGAATATAAGACAACCCCCACTTTTTCAGTCTTATTTCAATGCAAAAAACACCGTCTTATATTCAGGCCAGTAGGGTAATATCAATTCCATATTATTCAATGGCCAATCTCGTCACTGGATGACAACACAATTGCGGACGCTTTTTACAGAGTGAAGACAACATCAATCGTGCTACTAACAAGCAGAAAGCGGAAGTTGACAGGGAAGGTGTGGTAAAGTCTCGACAGAGCAGTAACGCCAAATTTGGTGATGTCAAAAGTGACGTCTCCTGCTATGCAAGCAAAAATCATCAAGACGCCGGGGTGTTCAAAAATGCACTCGGCCTAAACACATGCGCACATCCAACTGCACAGCCAAACTTGATTCTACTTTAGAAGTAACCTGATTTTACTTCATGTCAGCATATTTCAAATTCAAATATTTTACCCGAAGCCCTTCAGTGACAAAGCACCCTCCCGCCGCCCAAAGAGCCAGAAAGGTTCACAGGCTGTGACAGGGACAAGTGAAGAAGCTCACCTCGTGGCTGAATTTCACAGTGGTAGATGGAAGAGGAGGGCGGGCCTTGGGTTCAAGCCAATTAAGACTGAGAACCTCTCTGATCACACTGTCAGGGAGAACAAAAACAAAAATCACAAAAAAAAATAAATAAATAACCCCACCTGTGCTGCTAAAGGTACACTTTAGAGCAGCTCACTGTAATGAAGTACAAATAGTGACCCAGTGAGTACATATGCTGTGTTTCAATGCAATTTATAAAGCCCACCTGTCCTTCAGCTGAGGTCTCAGAATGACAACAAATGCAACAAAGGCTTTGTGGGCTTCACACAGCCTGCGGGGACCGAATGGCCGTCTGTGTATTCTGTCGCTCATTCACCTGGGGAGGATTCAAAAGGTTTGTGTATTTAAAAAGAGAGCCTGTCATGCAGATGGCTTCATGGCATTGTGAATTTGCATAGAGGATGCCGGCCTAAAACAGGGAAGCGAGAAGTGTTGGGGGGGGAGGGGCAGTCATGTTTGTGGTTGTAAGCACAGAAAAACATTCAAAACACTGAACATGAATGTTTATGTTTGCGTGCATCAACATTCAACCATTTTGTGATCTAGCAAATTGTAGATTTCTTTCATTTGGATATGTACGATGGATTATAAAATGTTGACACAAGGCCGGGGTTTGCGACATTGTGAATAAAAAAAAAGTGACATTTGAGAAAGATAAAATATTGAATATTTGGTGTTTTTGCCACCATTAATGCAACCTATAACCTGTGCAGCTCAATGTAACGCCTTCTTTCTTTCTTTCTTTCGGATGAAAATGAGCATCTCTGATGTGAGACCTCGGAAGGAGTGCCCTCCGCAGTTCACGGATGACATTCTGCTCCAAGTGGAGGAGTTCGAATATCTTAGCTTCTTGTTCGGAAGTGATGGAGAGCTCAAATTAATTTAGCGTAATCAGAGGTACTCTAAATTGTGGCAGTGGCGTGCTAGCTCACGTTTAACATGAATCTGACCGTGTTTAGTTCATTGCGAACACAGCCACGGCCCAAGTTCTAAAAGGGTGTGCACACTTATGAAACCACACGATCTCACTAGTGTAGTTATACCTACCTTCAAATACATTTTCTATTGTATTTGTACAGGTTCTAGGTCACATTAATGGTGGTGGTGGGGAACTTGAACCGGCGTGTGATGGCATTTTATGAGCACAAAAGGCTAAAAATGATTTAGAGAAGACAATCACCTCGGCTACAAAGGCCCAGATTGGATCAACATCAAATTGATACGAGCCTCCTCTGTATAGCCGTTGAGGTACATTTTAAAATGGCAAAATGAAGGAGGAAGCAACCTCGCCAGCATTGATACCATATTTTACGTCGAGGAAATCTGTCAAGCAAGTTTTACGAAAACAAATAGCCAAATGAATCACCTTACAGGCGAGGCAGAAAAGTTCAGCGCCCAAAAGTTTCAATGTACGAGAAAGTTCATGGAAAACAACTCGAATCAAGTGACTTAGGGTGAGTCGATGACTTGGTGTGCGGGGCAAAACGAGCTCATAGCGCGCCGTTCTTAATCCCGCAATTTTCGACACGGACCCCATGTAAAGATGGTCTACAAGATGATCTCCTCTGTAGCGCCCCCTCCCCCTCCCCAACAAGACTGAAATCTAAATGGATGAGCTGTGGAAATGAAGACAATCGGTGGAAGAGTTACGACCGTAACGACATACGACGTTTCGAAGTCAGAACGGATGAAAACCCATCGTGACGCGGGCGGTGCTTTTATTTCATATTGACAGACTACGGGTGTTTTTCATCAACATATTTGTTCTAATTCTGACTTTTTTTGACGGGCCTAACGTAGGAAAGTTTACCGCGTCCGGTATTTTATACCGATTTGCGTGGCCACCTGCTAAAATGAAACAAGGTTGGACTGCCATCTAGCGGCGTTTCAGGAAATCCATCTCGGTGTTGTGAAACGCGGTACTTTCCAAGTTGAGGCTCTTTCAACCTTGCTTACGTGTTCTACAAAATGTTTGAGCTACCAGTTCAATACTTAAGTTTCAGGTGACTTTTTTTTTAACCACTCCCGCATTGAGGGAAAGTCTCATTACCTGAAAGAGACTGTCCTCCCTCCTTCCGCGGGTTGCCGCCATGCAGGAATTTGTGGTCCCATGACCAGTACGGGCGGTTATGAGGCCGGGTGGCGTGACGGGTTTGCACACCAAAAACTCAGTGATGCTGGTCACCTTTTCAGGACTTCAATCTGAATTTTGAGGAGGGCGGGGGGCGAACACAACAACTTTAGAATCTGTTTCATTACAACAACAGCTTTTAATTGGTCGTCATCTATACAAACACCGATAAGAGGCCATAGAAAAATCATCCCGACAACTGGAACAAAACAAGATCAAGGTGTGGTGGATACCAACCACTGAGAAAGGACAAGAGAAACACCCCGCCTCAAATGCCACCTGTAGGGAGCTCCATCTTTTGAAGTTGCACCTGCAGCGGTGTGTGAGTATAGTCCAAAATTCTTCCTCACGCACTTTTTAACATCGGTCTTTCCTTCGTTCGTTCAGCCATCCAGCAACTTGAGGATGCTTTCCCGTTCCTTCAGAGCTTTCCATGCCTGGTCTTTCTCCTTCTTGGTCGGAGTGCGCTTCTTCTGTCTGGCTGCCATGATTCTCCGAAATCCCTCCATCACCTCGTTGTCAGACACCCTGACTCTCTGCCTCAGCTCCTGCTTGCGCATCTCCTCTTTCGCCAACCTGAGGAGGAGAAACAAGCGCAAGGTGGCTGCCGGGACCTCGCAACCGACACGCGGGTGACTTTGCGGGGCACCTTGGGAAGAGGCTCACCTGAGCAGCTCCTGCTTGCGGGTTTTGTTGTGAGCAATCAGCGCTTTGAGCTCCGCCTGTCTCTTCTGGAGCTCCACCAGCACCTCGTCCTCGCAGTCTCCGCCCGGACCGGGTCGCTCCTCGGAGTCCAGGAGTCCCTGGGCAATCAGCTCCTCCTTGATCCGAGCCTCCAGGGAACGCGTGTGAGGGGCGCTACGAGGGCAGAGTCAACGGGCCTCATTCATTCCTCTGGATGCACCCACAGTGGGCAATTTGATTTTGATTTGTGGTGGCAGGCGACCCCGATCGTTAGCTTGTCGGCCATCCCAGACCTACCTAAAAGATTTGCCTTGGCTTCGAGGAGACGTCCCGGCTCCGTCATTGCCGTCCTTCCCTGAAATGTCCGGTATAGGAGAATCCTCCATGGGGGATATAATATTCTCCTGAATGCAACAGAGACGACATCCTCGTTGAAGCTCAAGCGCGTACTGCGCCACCGAAAGCCGCGCATGATTAACCGACGCGGTCCGGGTAAACCCTTTCTCCAAAACATTGGCGGCCCGGGGTGGTCTTACCTCCACGAGAGCCTGGAGGAGACGCTGAGTGAGCGGGCCGAAGGGACAGCCGTCATCCGGCGACTCGTGCTGCGACTCGGACTTCTTCAGCAAAGAGTCCACATCTAGTAAACATCAGCCGAGCGCATCATGACGTCACGCTCTGCGCGCCTCTTTTGCATCGCGGACGTTGCGCAAATGCAACGCGGGCGAGGCACGCCAACGGTTCGAATCCAAAAGAAAAAGGCTCGTTGCTACTGCGCAGAATGTCCATTCATCAACATTTCACAGTACCTAGCGTGGCAATGCCCCAGCACTGCTGGAACATCAAAAGTTCACTTCATCAGGGGAAATAGCAAGATCTCTGGATTCACAAATAAAAAATGAACCCCGCCTGGGATGTTTTCTAGAGTTGTGTACCTCTTACTGTTGACCAATGTCCCTACAGCGATCAAACATCTCGAGGTGGCTTTGCATTGCTTAAGTGACACGACGGAGACCGTTTGCTCTTCAGTGGCAGCATTTGGAGAGGCATCAGCTCAACGGCATTTCATATTTTGCTTCCATGAAATTTGGGCATAACCTCTCCACCTCCTCCCTATCATCATCCACTACTTCCCGTGTGAGACGCAGGAGCGGGAACGGCTCTTTTCGCAGGCCCTGGCAGCAGTATTGCCTGACCTTTTGCATCGAGCTCAGACAGCGGCCCGCCCAAGAGACTCTTCTTCTTGTCGTTGGCCCGTGCTCCTTCTTTCTGCTCCTCCAGCAGATCCTCCTGAGCCCAGCGCTGCGAGTAGTGTTTCCCCAACGCTGGAATCTTCCGTTCCCACAGACGGCACCAAAATTCAGCCCACGGCTCTTGACGTAAAACGCATTTCGACAAAAGCCCGACGGACGACTCACTTTAAAGTACTCGGCTTCATCGTCTGGTGGTTTCAGAAGCTCCTCGAGCAACCGAATCTCCTCATTTGTGATGTCGGCGCAGTACGGCTCTACGGAGGCCCAAAATCTGAAAAGACAAACGATGCCAACTGAAGACCCAACTACACAGATCATTTTGGATGCTGTCCTGTCTGTCGCCGAGGTTGGCTATTTTACAGTACATGGAAAAACAATTTCTTAGGAGGAGAGAAGCACCAGGAAACATTGCGGGTGCGCCACAACTGATTTGACTAATTTGAATATGTTCGAAAACTCCCATGTCAAATTCCAGAGCCTCAATTGAAAACGTAAAACATTTATGTGAGCGATTCATCCAACACTTTTCCTCAGTGTGATTCCTACTGCACGTCAAAAGTCACTTTGTTTGTTTCTCATTCTAATTTCTGAAGATGGTGAATGTTGGATTTCAGTGTCTTACAAAGAAACCATAAAATACGTTCCTCGATTTGTAGCCAATCTATGTAACAAATTTCATTATATTTTTGAACTGAACTGCTGAAATAAATTACATCTGCATTTTTAAAAGAAGCTCCTGCATAACGCTGAAGATTATTGCTGACCTGTTGGGGACGTCGTTCTTCGGAGTACGAGGAATGTCTTGAGGATCATCTGGAAATTCATATTCTTGGCCTTTGGGTTGCAGGTTTTTGGATTTAGGTCTCCCGGGACCTGGCCCTGGGCCATGACTACTTTTGCCATCTAACTTCTGCTTCTTTGGCTTGTGGCGTGCTGACGCAGCAGGGTCAGGGTCTTTTCCCATCTTTAGAAAGCGCTTGTCTCCCTTCTTGTCCTGCCAGTCTGTGAGGATCTGCAAGGCAAGAAAAAAATCTAGCGCCATTAATATTAATGTTAACCGTAACATTATTGTTGCCAACACATTTAAAACAGGACACATTGCTTCTCTATCCGAGCTGCGGCCTCTCTCTCTCGCTCTGTCTCTCTTTCTCGAAACTGCTTGCCCGACTCTCCCACAACCCAACAAGTCAAGGCAGACAACCTCCCCATACTGTGTTTCTGCTCTTGAATTTTCTCTTTGCCGCTGTCACCTCGGACTGGCTCAGGCAGGACTGGCTTATCTTAATAAGGAGTATTGCTCAAGACCTGCAGCAAGTGCTGTTGCGATGGCACTATTTAAATCCATCGAAATGGAATTATTCTCAGTCACCGATGGTGTAGTGGATGGATGAATGAATGACTCTCTTCTGTTTCCCCACCTGTCTCTGCTCCTCCAGAGCTCTGAGGCGACGGTTGGCCGAGGACAGGAGGGTCTCCAGCTCCAGCTGCAAAGTGTCCAGCTCTTCGATGCCGATCCCATCATCCTCCGAGCGTCCCAGCACGGCCGTGTAGCGAGGACACACCTTGACGTGCTCCACAGGCTTGAAGTCATAGTACTTCAAAGGGGGGCAGTCCTTCAGCTCACTCATGATGCCGGGTACCTGACTACGGTAGCAGAAACTAAAGCACAGGAGGGATTTTCTTTAAATCGAGAAACGTTTAAATTGTGCCAGATATTTTGTATTTAGTATTATAGTTGTATTTGAGCAATGTTCGTTTTTCGCCCTCACGCTGCAGTTTTGGTTCATACATTGCTAACCCGCAAGGCCCAGATCGTGAATAGTCTTGAGAATATAGATATATATTTTTATATATATGTATAAAAAAAATCACTAAATTTTCACGGTAACGCTTAAATACTTTATGCAGTGGCGGTATATGAATTCTTGAAGAAGAAACGGTAGATAAAATCTATAATTATCGGTGAAATTTTAGGGGGAACGATACTTACCGTCAGCGAATGGCGTCCATGATGGAAAACTCCATTAGGTGAAGAGAGGGGTAAAACTGTCATATTCGCTGATATTACGAGGCAGTCACAATTTTCAGACTGTACTCAAGACGATAAAAAAATAACTACGATAAATTACTAAACTGATCTAATGTTGTCCAGTTTTCTGACCATTGTATTTCAGACATCGGCGCTGCATTTTTTTTGATCGCATTGGATCAAACTATACTGTGTTATGATGTGGGTGAAAATTATTCACAAAGGTCCTCTCCCACAGTTGACTCTAGTAGTTTAAAGTTACTGTTAAATGATTGAACTTTGCTGAAAGTTTTATTCTTTTAAATATTTTTTCTGTAAAACAAAAAACCACCACCTCCACAAAACAAATGTTCCCTATACACGCAGCCAAATGGACTCGTCGTTCAGGTGAGCTCGTTTTAAGTTAACGGGTACACAAGACGGGCGGAATAAAGAGTCTCGTCGTAGAAATACATATAGTTTAGCGAAATCCACGTTCTCATATAAAACCAAACAAAACAAGCGCGCCAGTTTTGTTTCAGCAGTAAGTAGGGTTTACGGAAGCGGTAGTCCCAGGCGTGGCTTAGAAACTTCCGTCTTTTCCAGCGCAAAAATGGTAAGGCTTCTATTCAATGTCTCTTTACTTAGTTAATTTATAGTCGTGCGTTATTTGGCAGCAGCAGACTACACCCACAGTTACCATGCTATTTTCCTGTGTCTGTTAAAATGCGGTTTTCGTATCAAAGTGGGTTGCATCGATGACATTTTTCTCTTCATTTCCCCCTCGATAGCTGTGAATGCTGTGTTAAAATCTATCAAGTGCGTCGGTAAAAATAATGACCAGAGTCAACATCCATCTGGAAGTATCACGTTCAAAGCTTTGGCAATCGTGAACATTTAAATCATTATGTGGATCCAAATGGTTATCATGAGACGGGTCCCTCAATACTGTTCATCTCCTTTACTCTCAGCATGCTTTTGATACCGGACATCTCTCCCCGTATGCGGATGTTTTATGACTTTTATTACATTTTTGTGCAAAACATGCAAGCACTGACTTTGTCCAAATTGTCATCAGACAGCGACGCTGCGTCCCTACTTAAACGCTGTGAGGGCCACCCTGCAGGCGGCCCTGTGTCTGGAGAACTTCTCCTCTCAGGTGGTGGAGCGTCACAACAAGCCCGAGGTGGAAGTCAGGTATGCCACTTCCACACAAGTCTGAACCTGTGCAAACTCGCACAAGGCAATCTTCGAGGGCGGAAAAATGCTCGCGGTACATGCAAGGGGTGAAAATGGCTTGCTGCAGCCACTCTGCAAGCGTCACCGTGTGAATGAGAGACCCGGGAATTGGATGTATTTTCATTTGGGATCATTTGAGATATACGATCTGCTTTCGCCTTTTAGTTTATGCCAGTGTTAAATGTCAGACGGATGATTGTGTTTGTTGTGTTTCACAGGAGCAGTAAGGAGCTGCTGCTTCAGGCTGTTGTGATCAGCCGCAATGACAAGGAGAAGGTTCTAATCGAGGGGTCCATCAACTCTGTCAGGGTCAGCATAGCTGTCAAACAGGTAATCGGCTTTTTCGAAGCCGTCCAGTGGAACCTTTAGATTTATTATTTTACTTTATGTTAACTGTTTTGTTAAGCGCTTTGTTACAGCTGCCGCTGTTGTGAAAGCGCTATATAAATCAGCATGTATTGTATTGTATTGTATTGTATTCACTGACATCCAAGGAGACGTCTTGTACCTTTTCCAGTTTAAAACCTCAAGCTGTTCCCACGTGTCTTAAAAATGTCTCTTATTCTGTTGTCAAAATTTATCTGCAAATGTTGGCTCTTGGTATGATGACTTAGTCTCAGTCCCCTGCTAAAAGCTGACATGGACTGGAGAGTAAATAAATAATTTTTTTAAATAGATTGGATTGATTGCGATCAGTTACCTGTTGTTTTTCTTTAACTCCCTGATCGGCTCCAAAGTCCAAAATTTAAAAAAATAAATAAATAATAATAATAACAATGTGCATTCCCAAAAAATGAACCCAGGTTCATAGAGTCCAGCAAATGGTATTTAGAGATGTGCAATGTAAGTAGAGAGGAATAGTGGCTCATGTTTGACTTTTGGAGGTTCTCCAGTCAAAATCACTCCTTTGTTTTAATGTGCAATGTTCACCCTTAAAACAACGGTGTCTTGTCTGCCACCTCAGGCTGACGAGATCGAGAAAATCCTTTGCCACAAGTTCATGCGCTTTATGATGATGAGGGCAGAGAACTTCTTCATTCTGAGGAGGAAGCCAGTCGAGGTAAGCAAAAGGTTGCAAGTGGCCCAATTGCCCGGTATGGTGATTGTCGATAAAAGAATTTCCCACGCGCCGTATTCCAATTGACGACGTGCAAACTTCTTCATGCAGGGCTACGATATAAGCTTCTTGATCACCAACTTCCACACGGAGCAGATGTACAAGCACAAGCTGGTGGACTTTGTTATCCATTTCATGGAGGAGATCGACAAGGAGATCAGCGAGATGAAGCTGTCCGTTAACGCCAGAGCCCGTATCGTTGCGGAGGAGTTCCTCAAGAACGTAAGCGAGAAGAAGAATGCCTTTCGCCCTGTGCTGATTGTTCACTCGGTGTTCGGGCTTGTTTGGCTTTGTCGGCGCGCGCCGCCACTCGGTGAACGTTGCGTTTCAACAGACGGAAGTCGTCAGGTAACCTAGGTTTGCCTTCTTTTCCACAGTTCTGAGGACCGCCACCGCCCACCGCCCGACGGCCAGTCCTAAGAGAACTTTGGGTGTAAACAATCAGTGAGCCGGCAGCGAGGGAGAAGGAAACATCAGCCACCCACTGGTGATGCCCTCTGACTTTTTTATTTTTATTTTTTCTACTTGCTCATCTGTGTACTCGTTGATATCAGTGACTGTATAGAAAGAAATACTTTGCGGTTTCTGTTTTCTACCACTTAGAACAAATGGCCAAACAAACAAAGGCGGGTCCTTAAAGTATTAAACCACGCTGGTGTCTTTGAATGCCGAGACGGTGGGTGTGTTCAAATGCAATTAAGTCGTTAGGCGTGAGCATTGGGTCGACGTCAGTCCGTCTGCCCTGTTTATTGTCAATGTGCTCTTCAGGTACACATGCGGAAACGTTAAAAAATAAAATAAAATAAAAGTCAGCCAAATGATGGAGAAAATAAATAAAGTGCCACCCTTTCTACCTTTTTGCTGGTCGTTGGCAGTGGAACTTGTTCTTCCGAGTTGCCCCTCCTCCTCAGGAACAATTGCGGTCAGTCTTGTTTTAACATTCAAAACGTAGGAAACGAACACTGTACACGGGCAGCCACCAACAAATAAATACAAAAAAAGACTTTGGCCACAGCCACAGGGCATTCTATACAACATACGGTATCATCGTATACATAGGGGGAAAAAAAACCCAAACTGCGGCAACAATGTCAAGTTTCGCCCAGTTGGGATGAGGCGACAGCAGCGCTGTCACCGCAGCTCTCTGTTTGGCGGTCTGTATTTGACGAAGCGGAGAGCGGTGCTTCTCGAAGAGCGTTTGGTCCACAGGTCGCCTGTCCCGCTCCTTTGTTTGACAAGTCCGCCGCCGGCTCCGCTTCGGCTTCTTGCTGGGGAGCTGTGGCTGCAGACACAGCGGCGTTTGGAAGCAGATTAAGTGGCGGTGAGTCCCTTGGGTGGAGCGCGAGTGCCGCTTTTACCTGACTGGGTGCAGGACTTCATGTGTTCTGGCCAGTGGGCTTGCTGACACGGGTAATCGCAGTAGCTGGTGTTCCAGCAGCAATAAAAGATGGCCTCTTTCCTGCAGCTGGCGCACCACTGCTTCTTCTTGGTTTCATCCACTCCTTGCTGCTTCTCCAGCTCCATCTGTTTCTTGGCCTCCGCCACTAAGCGCTCTTGTTCCTGATCCAGACTCTGCCGCATCTCGGCCATCGTGAGCTCTAAAATTTCAATTCATGTTCACAAAATGCATCACATAACCCTGGTTGGGGGAACGTGTAGCTTGATGAGAGGGGATTGATTTGTGTTTTAGGTTTGGTGTGATTTATGGACCCCCCCCCCCCTCCCAAAAAGAAGTGCGAAACAACGTCGTGTTGAGTGGAGTTTATACTTTGTATTTAGCTGGTGAAAGAAGCCCTCACCCAGATTGTGCTTCATCTCCGACAACTCTTGCTGATGCAACCACTGTAGTTTTTCAATTTCAATTCGAAGCCGCTTCATCTAAAAATAAAAAAACAACATCCAAACAAAAAGACAAAACACTAAGCAAAAGGGTACTGTCTATGTGAAAACATGCGTGAGGAGCTGTGCAAAAGGATACCTCAGCAATGGTGTTCCCTGGAGTGCTCTTGGAGAGGTCGCTGTAGATTTCAGTCACCGTGCCTTTGATTGCGTCCATTACCTGTCACAGAAATAAGTCGCTCCCATTCTCGCGCCACGTGAAATCAAGATTCTGCGCCGGAATCAAGTTTCGATCGCATGAAGATCAACAGCTCGTTAAAAAATGCTTACTTTGTCGGTATACTTGGCGATATCTGCTGCAACGTCTGCTGATGCCGTCGAGATGGACCCCTCCGTTTCCATGGATGAGGATGCAGACAGCGTGTCGAACCCCGACGGCGGACAGCCGGACCCCAGGGGGACAGCTGATGTGCTCAACGGCAAACAGACCCAAATTATTGAAACGATTCCGAGATTGGCGGTGACACTTGTATGCTTCGCTACCTTTAATCGACTGTCTGGTCTGATAGCGTGCGCTTTGCGAAGACTGTTGCGCTGAAGAGGACGAGACTGACGCCGCGCCGGCGTCAGTCGCCTGGGTCGCGCCCCGTCTGGGCAAGGCCGCTTGAATTTGCGCAGCCGCCAAAGGCTGCTGGCCCCGCTGCTGACACGCGTGCCATTTCGGCGAGGGGTTCTGGAGCTTGGCGGCGCTCTGCGCTCCCGCCAGCGGCTCTCGAGGCAAGAGAGGGCGCTGTTTCTTCAACCCCGGGGTGGCGGAGGCCGCGGATGAGGACGAACAGGGTGGAGTTGCGGGGGCAGCGGAGACAGTGGCAAGGCTAACGTTTGCGGCGGACGGCGCGGTGAGGGACATCACGGTGACGGGAATGGCCAGGGGGGACTGCGAGGCAACACTGGAAGGTGTGGAAGGGGTTGTGCTGTTTTGAGATGGGAATGTCGAAGGCGTCAGAGATTTGCCTTTGGGAAGAAATAGCGTGCTTGTTTTTAAAAAAAATTCCACCTCAAGTCACACTCACCGAGTCGTAAAATCTCACCTTCAGGCTTACCGGCGGACGGCTCTTTGGCGTTAGCGCTGTCTTTTTTGCGCCTCTTCTTGTCCCTCTTGGCCTGCTCCTCCCCAAGGTCAATCACCAGCTGCCCCTCGGAGTCCGAATCGTCCGCAGGGGCGTTTTGCTTTGTATCTTCTTTTACCTGTCCCTTCTCCTGAGACACAGGCAATGGTGCGGGGGGGCCGGTCTTCTCTGGACTGTCTTTCTCGGGAATCTTTTCTTGAGCCGGCATCGCGCTAACATCCGCCACCAGCGGCGGATTGGCTTTGCTCGCTTGGACCGGAGATGACCGGTCTTGGTCTCGACTCTCGTTCCGGGGTTCCTCAGTGGGTGCGCTGTCCTGAGAATCTTCGACTTTTGCTCCTTCATCACTGGCATTCTCGCTGTCGCTAGAGTCAGATTTAGCCTCGGAGTCCTCAGAGTCGCTGTGTTCCACACCTTTGTACACCTCAGAAGAGATCTCGTTGATACCTGCCAAAGCATTGGCGGGCCCAAGCCAGAAACAAAGCACAATTGCAAAACGAGCGTACAATATCAACGTCTGCCAGGAAACTTTGACTGACCGAGCTGTGCTTTACAGCTTTCAATGGTTTTGTCCAAATTCGTCTGGAAACGGCTCTTGATCTGCCTTTTTGGAGAGGTGAGAACGGGGGCGGCGCCCAGCTTCTGCAGAACCGTTTCACTGAGTTCCTTGAGGTCCATTTCGGCTTTACTCCGATCTGGAACAACATGACAAGAATGAATTGGGGCTGCAGCGATCCAATATTTTGGTATCCTATGAAAAATTCTATCCAATAATTGGGCATTCTGACAAAAGAACACATTTTTACTTAACAAATGACAAACTATCATTTTTCGATCATCAACGTTTTACAGTTCAATGTAAACTGTGCATAGCAGCACACTATTTTCCACTCGACACATTTTGAAACAAAGTGACGTCACCACTGCAGGAAATCTGTCGGCTAAAACGACGCACCTGAGTAAGTCTGATGAAGCAAAACGCAATCACTAGGAACGAATGGCAACTGTGTCAGCATCAAAGTGTGCTGACATTTTGGCCTATTAACTTGCTAGCTAATGGTTAACAGCGTTAGCCGCTAGCAGCGATTACCGCTGCTGCAGTGAAGGCTAGATGCTGGCAACGGGCGCCGTGCAACACAATGTCAGAATGATTCAGTGTTTTTTTGTTTTTTTTCTAGTACCCTTAATTCGCGATTGAGCATTATTTCAAGACAACATTGTGTTGTTGTCTGTAGCAACAATTTGCGATGGCAATAAACACACCAAACACGGTCTGGAAGACGAGACAAGTCAGCCGTTATGTCATGACACAATGCTGGGAACAACTTCAAAATATACGCGTGCCAGGGCGTTGATGTTCATAAATTGTTTGGTCGGGTTTATTTTGAAGTTGGACGCACGGACGATTGTTGCCGCGGTTAGCATGACTTTTTCTTCCCGACAGTGTACACGTCAATGAGCGGGTTCTGTTGCCTCGAGCATTTTTTGTTGTTGTTTTTTTTTTTTTTTTGGAACCGAGGTCCTGGAATTACTCAAAGACCTGTTTCAGCCCTAGAATGAATGCCTGAATGGTTGTATCACAATATACACCACGTCATTATTCCCTTTATTTCTGACGCGACAGAGTCACCTAGATTAAGATTCAAAATGCTTCCCGTCAGATGCGTCTTCTCTTGCTTGGTGTTGCCGGGGGCTTGCGAGTGCGCAGGTTTGGGGCTGTCCACTAAATGTTCATCTTGACTTGGTCGAGGATGAGCCGGTGACACTGCACAGAGGTGTTTGCCGATAAATAAGAGCTCAGGGGACCCAAGTTCTCCGGTGTAACGGCACATCATTGAAATGAAGGGCACGATACCTGCGCAGTCCGCCGGCTCCACTCCAATACTTCCCTGACTGTCTGGACGGGTCTTGTCCGTTGCGTCCTCCCCATCGGAGCCCGTATGCGCAGAAGAGTTGGTGCTCATGGGAGAGCGAGGCATGTCGGCGAGAGGCAGCCGACGGACCGCCACGATCCCGACGCCGGCCCCGGACAACGCGGTCCTGGCCTGGGAGATCTTTGGCGATGGCGTCATGTCGAAGCTCAACTTGATCTTTTCCTGCTTCTCCGGCTTGAAAGGCGCGGACGACGGGTCGGAAGGGTCCCGCAGCATCTGAAAGCTGTTGTCATGAGAGTAGGGTGTCCTGAAGGGGGCGTAGTTAAACACGCCAAACTTCTTCCTCATGTTCTCCACATAGACTTCCATCTCCTGCATGGCGCTGTTGAATATGCTTTTGGTCTTCTTCACAGAGAAGGGAATCTCTTTGGACATGAGGTAACAATTATTTGAAGGGACCCAAGCCCTAAGGGGTGAACACACACGTCATTTTCCGACCCGTTGGTGACGCCACAGCTTAAGAACGGACGCAAAGCCAAGTCAAGTCTGCCAAGCACAAAAGATGACCACCTGTCATGCTGACCGAAGAAGCGAGCGTCCACCTGTCCGTCCTTGTCACGCAGAGCTTTGGCTGGCCAGAAGGGAAAACCTTTCAATTTAGCCCACACCAGAGGGTGAGGGTTACCCTGCGGTCACACACACACACACAATGACAAACTGGAGCTCGGCATTTTTGCGCTACCCGCAGGGTAAGGTGCGAGGCAGCACCAAACTCATCACAACACGAACAAACGAGTCCTACTCACGCACGGTTCGCAGAACCAGTTGTCTCTCTTTTGGCAAGCGGACAGATAACACTCAGGACAGACTTCGATCTCATTCATCTGCAAAGAGAGAAAAATGACGCTTGCTGAATCGGTCGCTGAAAATTCATCTCCACTGCAAAAAGAATGACGCAGATCGCATATATTCACCTCGTGCTCACAGATCTTGACGATAACTTTCGCCGTGGCCGTCAGTTTGTGGTTCCCTAAAAATATCACGTCGGTTATCGTTACACGAGTTGGGTAAGAGTTTGAAGGTTGTTCATATTACTGCGGCTTAGCGCGCCGAGACACACCCGTCCGCTTCTCATTTTGGTTTATAGAGGCTAGAACAGGGGTGCCCGATTCGTCGATCGCGATCGACCGGTAGCCCGCGCAGACTGGGCCCAAGTCGATCGCGAGGGGTGTGGCAGGGGAAAGATTTGTGTCGGTCTGCCTGTTACGTATATCATAGATTTTGTGCACACCGTACCCTTAGCCTCCTACCCGTTTCACTTTCGCCCAAAAGTATTTCAAAAATAAAATCAACAAGAAGGCCACCTTGAAACTCTGCTGGCGCGTGACCTGCACCACTGGAAGTTGCTAGCGGTCAGAAGTCTGCAATTGCAGCTTGCCATCCGAGCTCCTGTGCTACGTCTTTTTAAAAATGTTTGATTATTTTCATTCAAAGTTGGTTTCATCTGCAATTCACCCATGGCAGAGAATGACAATCCATAGCGCCAGGACAAGCAGTTTCAAACGCTACGCGTACCTACGATCGTTTCTGCACTTCAGAAACGATCGCGTCAGGGTTCTCACTAAGGTAGGCAGCGATTTCCTTCTCACCCAATTTTTTTCTGCTGCGTTCATGTTAGGGGCCGTTAAGGCCGTTGCTCATCATGGCGTGCGTGCGGTAGCGGTGCGGTAGCGGGTCGATCGCGGGGGGGTCGGTTGCTTGAAACGTAGCTCTTGGGTCAAAAAAAGATTGCGCACTAAAATATGCAACCCACCTCCGTTGTATATGATGCAGTTATGCAAAATCCACTTCACATCTGCCGAGAAGGCCTCTGTGCAGCCATACATTTTCTTTTGGATGTTCTGTGTTGCAAACGCAAAACGCCGTGTTTGATTTGAACTGCGCATATACTTCAAATCTAACCACATGGATGCCTTTTTTACCTTCTCAAGAGTGCAAAGGTCCATCGGGTGAAAGATGTATTCGGCATAGTCTGGATGCTGATCAAGAGAAACCGGTTTGTGGAAGAGCTCCGTCTTTCAAATAGAGGGAAAGAGAGAAGGTTTTTTTTTTTTTTTCCCCTTCTGTGAGACACACCAAGTGGCTGCAAATCCTTCCCCCACGATGGCGGATGAGCACGACTGTCACATGCCGGCATGAAACACTCGCAAAAGCGGCATCGAACAAAAGGAGCACAACCAGTCAAGGAAGGAAGCAAGACAGGGACTTGTTAGTGGTCTGGTTATTACCCAATTAAAAGTCTTTCTCTGCGTGGAAGCTGCGTGGGGGGAGCGAGATGACAAGCGGGGATGATCCTGAAAGAGAGTGAGAGGGGCAGCTGTATCCTCACTGTGCCGGCTTGCATGGTGACTTCTGACAGGCCCAGTCTCGTTCAACGTTTGGGAGTGTTAGATGAGATTCTTTCCACATGCAAATGAGTTTAGTCTCATGCTCGAGCCAACAGAGGACGGCTTTTAGGTGAAGAGACAGATGAGACCTTTTTTGATTTGCTGCCGTCAGCGTGCCCTGCGATGCCAAGGGAAAACGCGCCCAAGTGCTCACAAATCGGTGAGAATGAACAATCGGAAAAGGAGAAATGAACTTTGACACCGGGCTGAAGCTTCTCGCTCTGCTTGTTGATGGAAAACCCTTTTTAAGCGAGCGTGAGATGGCCGCAGCGGCATACTTACACCTGGTTGTTTCATCTTCTGAAGAGCAAACTTGAGTAGGTAAGACAGCTGCTCTATAGTCAGCATCGTCATGGCTTTGCTCTGAGTCTCGATACATTCGGCAACTGTTATTTTCTAATTTAAAAAAAAAAAAAAACAACATTGAGAGGAAAACCGTTTGTTATGTTTGACAAACGTCACAAGTAAAAGTAGCATCGGTCTTTGAATTGTGGTTTCCGGCACTCTTCCGCTCGCGAGTTATTCCCCGGCGAGTACCTCGCACTCTGGACAGAACCAGTCGCCCTCAGGCTCGTCTGGTAGTTTGAGGCACTTGGCGTGGTACACCCTGGGGCAGAGCTCACAGCAGAGCACCTGACCCTCGCGGTGGCACAACCAGCAGTAGAAGTCGTTCCTGCCGTCCTGCGGTACAACATCAACAGGGTCGCTGGTGAGTGCTGGCTGCTTCGCATAGTAAAAGGGACCGTGTCTTAGTTCTGACTGGAACGCAGGCAAAAAAGAAACACAAAGTCGGGGCGGGTCAAAATCCGGCCAAGGTCAACCGAGCCAAGCAGAGATGCACAATCACAACCAAAAGGTGCACTGCAGAGAAAACAAACAAACAAACAAGTGTTGTCATCACTGCGGGCATCCGTGGATGGTCAAGTTTGACATTTCGCGCAAAATAAACCAACCGTTGACGGGAAAAACGCAACAACAAAAAATCCTAACCTAGGAGGTAACGAGCGGCATTTATGGAAGAGTCGAGTAAAATGCAAAATGTGCCGTTCATTCATCAATTGCAACATATCGATGGTAAAATAAACGCAATCAAATGCAAGAATGGGCCACTCGACTTGACGGGCGACTGTTATCTGCGGCGCTACGTTGAGCTTCAATTGGAATTCTTGAAAATACTTCACAACGGTTGTGGGAAGTGGGATGGAGTGCCCCCCTCCCCTCCGGGCCCTCGCCGAAGAGATACTATTTTCTTTGTCACCTGGTCTTTGCCGCTGCTAACGGCACCTGGTTTCCTCTTCTTCTTTTTCACCGGGCCGGGGGAGGTATCGGCAGACGAATGACCATTTGATGAGGGAGAGGGACTAGGCATCTTTCGTTTCTGGGTCGTCCGCTCCGCCGAGCCTGTGTCTGGAGTTGCACATGAAGGTTTGAGATCAATCCACTGAGGCTCCGTGACGGCCTTCGTTAAGGTCACGTGCGGTTATGCTCTGCGGTTGAAATCGCACACACTCATCATGGCCTTTCTTTGAAGTGCTGTTGTTTTAGGTTTTTTTCCCCCCAGAGTGAAATGATGCAAAAACAAGAATGAAAAATCAGTCGGATCATTTTCACTTGGGGATGAAAAAAATAAAATAAAATTTAATGAATAATCAAAAGCCCCAAGATGAGTGTACAGTGTAGAAACGTGTGACCATAATTCTAAACGGCAAGTCTAAAAGTTATTCAAACAAAGCCCGTCAAAACACGCCGACTTCACATCAACGACTACACAAGTTTGACATAATGCTTGATTCTTGCTCACCTTTAGATCGCGTTGAGCTTTCCATTTTCTCCGCCAGAGCGTCGGTCTTCTTTACCTCCTCCGCTGCACTTGTGCAGAAAAGGGACTTGAGTGAACGCACTACCGTGTAGCGAGCACACCGTGGAACGTGAAACACTCGTGCGGTTCAGTGGTTTCTATCAGTTTTGAGTGACGCTACGAAGGTTGACATGGGAAGGATTTCACGAAGGCAAAACGAGGATTGTTCTTTGTGATTTTTTTTTCCCATGATCGCACCAACCTTCTAAGAAACGAGAGAGCAGTTGTGTAGCGGAGGGATGGCAAGCATATGGTCAGCGGGCCAAAGCCGTGCTTCAATCTCGCTTGCCTAATCCCGCATCGGAATTTACAAAAAGGAAAGCTGCTCAGGCTGGAGAGATGTACCGCTCTGTTTTCACGGAGGAGGACGGAGATGATGCGCCTAAACCCGATGCTGATAGGCCGGACAGACGGACAGGGTGACAGCTGATGTGCTCAATGGAAAAGGTAGGCGGGAATAAAACAACAACAAAAAAAAAATTGATTTACAGTGGCTATTGTATTGTTGTAACGGTGTGTGTTACCGTCAATGACTGTTGTTGTGCTGCTGTTTACATTTGACTTCTAATACGCATATCAAAAATCAGCTGTGCTCGGGATGACGCTAACACACAACATTTCTGAAATGTTTGTTTCACGCTCACTTGCATGACGATGCACGGGAAAGCCGACATGTGACTTTGTAGATTATTTCGAGTTGCTCCGGTTATTTGGGCATCTTTGCCTGTGCTCATTTCTGAGTGATCGTGATGGGCCCAGACCCTCGGCCTACAATTTTGCTGGGTCCAGGAATTGGCAACGTGCATCAATGTCACTTTGGTGGGCTCAATCTCGTCAAATGAACCCATCTCAAGTCTTAATAAGAGTCCGTGCAAGGATTCGGGATTGGCCCGAGAGTGGCGAGGCGGCAGCAGCTGGGAGAGCAGATAAGAAACAACAGGCGTCCGGACAACAGAAGACAATGGAAGATGAAGAGAATGTTGTGGAGCAATATGAAACAACGGAAAAGACATACTGTGCTGTGGGTGCCCGTTTTCAACATTGAGCATTTGCGGCTTTTGAAAATAGCCGTGACCGTCTCCAGACACCTCAAAAGACAAAAACAAAAAAAGCGAGAGCCAATCCGAGGTTAGCCTTAATATACCGATCGCAAAAGACCCCAGAGTCCCTCAACCCGGGCCAACAGGTTTAAAAAACCCGACGGTTTACATAGACCACTGTAAGAGCACAATAGTGATTACCGGTACATCGTGATTCCAGTATCACAATACTATTTGACGATTGATTTATTTATTTCAAGGTAAGGCAGTTGAGAACAGATTCTCATTTGCGATGCGATCTGCCTGCAGAGAGCCGAGTCATTGAAAGCTAAATCAAATAAATACCTCCTCCTCTCTCCAGGTGCTCCATGGGCAATTCCTGACAATATTTATTTCAACCGAGGGTCCCCCATCCTGACCGTCCGTCAACAGAAACACGCTCACACTAGACCCGCGCCAATAAGCTCGCTCCCATTGTCCTATCGAACAGAAACGTCGTGCTTTGCCACCATCGTGCATGCCTACTACGGGCCGGAATAAAACTTTCTGGGAGCGGGTATCAATGACCGGCGGATTTTTGCTCTTCACAGCAGGTCCCGCACCCCCCCGTTCGAAAACGGCTTGCATTCACAACTTCAGTGAATCTCGGATTCGTCGTCAGTCCTCAAAGAAACATTTCTTTCCAATGCAAATAACCGTCTGGTGTCTAAATACCTGCCTGGCCTCAGCCTGGTTTGTAGGCACCGTGACGTCATTCCTATTGTTTTTTTTTTTTTACAGGCTCTCTGTCAAAAGAGCAGAGCTTTCAAAAAAAAGAAAAAAGAAAGAAAGAGATCTTGCTCCTCAGCCCTTCCCCCCCTATCAGCGAACGATGCGATGATGTGACAGCTATGAACACAGACCATGCACCAAGAAAGTCACGAGGGCGGCGAAAAGTCATTCTGGCCTTCTCGAGCGCTGCCAACGTCTCATGTCGTTCAGGGATACAGCAAGAAGCGACAGCAACACAGGACAAATACAGGACGGGCAATTCTATGGCAGAAACAGTCTCAAAACAGAGAACGCCAGATCAGGTAACACGCTGCTCCGGCCAATTCCGAGCCCCACACCAGCATAACATCCACGCTTCGATGAAGGAAAGCGACAGGCATGCCTTCCATCCTTACTCACAAAAAGAGTCTTCGTCCAGTTTTCTGCTTTCGATTAGAGAGGGTGTTGTGAAATGAGGGCCAGGATGGTTCCAAGTCTGGCGGAAGGCCCGCTCTCCCCGCCGCTTCCTCCTGCCAATGTCGATCTTCAACCTCGGTTGCAGGCGCCCCATTGGTTTGAGCGGCACTCCGAGCGACCCGATTGGATGTTAGGCTCAATGTAGCACATCAGCTTTTCTGCTTCTGGAGCTCCTCGGCTACAGCGCTGCAATGCAGAGAGGACTGCTCTCCGCTATTGCTTCGATACCCGCTCCCTAATCCCTCCGTTAGAACGCGTAAAAGGCCACGGCCGCGTGTGAAACGCGGCGCTACCAGCTCGCCGGCTGGCGGACCGACTTCTGTGCTCTCGGAGGGATACGGCATCCGTTTCGATGAGGCTTTCTCTCTCCCTCCAGGCGCTCGACGCAAGCACAAAACAAGTGCGCGGCGCGCCCGTGGAGTGTGGTGAACAAGGAGCACATTGCGGGTTACGATGCACCCCGCGGTGTTAATATGCAGTACGCAACAAGGAGAGGACTTAAAAGTCGCAGGTCCCACTCAGAAGGCAAAACCGTCCACCGTCTCAAGAGATCCTTTCTCTCTTTTGCCTTGAGGCCACACTGCGGAAATAGTTGCCCGAGTCAGGGGCAAAACACAAAGTGGAAAGCCTTGACATTTTCTCCGTAGGTCTGAGGAGACGGGGATCGTTGACGCTCATAGCAGTAACTGCACCGCCAAAGTACAAACATGCTAAATCACATCCAGCCCTCGGTGGCAGCACAAGTGGTCAACGAGTAGACACTCCTCAAAGAGAGACCAAACGAAAAGCAGCGGCGCAATGCAAATCGGCCCTTCCCACTGGGAAATGAAAGGCATGAGCGGAAAAGAAACCACAGCGGGCGGGTGGGTGGAGTCATTCTTTCAGTCAACAGAGCGTGGGCTTGAACTCAGGTCAGGAATGAGGCAAGTCTGCATAAGCGTGTCTGTAGCAGGATACGAACCAAATCATTTGACAGTTGCCGGCAAAAGAGCATGTCATTCTAACCAGCGGCAGACAGAGCTGGAGAAGCACGCGGACTGATCTGCGCGCGGAAAGCAAAACAGCAAGCCAAATAGGCGTAGAAACACGATTCCGCCAAACCCGTTTGCCCTTCAGACAGGTTCTGGAAAAATCGGGGCCCGATGAAATGAGATCTCACTGCAGTGCCTCGTCAGGGGAGATCCGGCCCGTCGTCTTTCCTCCCGCTGACATACAAGTCGGCAGGGTGCTCGGGGCAGAGGGACGGAAAAGGGGACGCTCACGAAGATGGCTGACGGTCGGAAGCAGAGAACGCTGGGTGGCAGTGCACACAATCGGGCTTGGGCTAGTCCCTCGTAGGCGGTGATGAATAAGATTCGTCGGCCATCTGGAGAGCGTTTGTACTTGACCACAACACCCTGAAACCGGCGAGAAGCTCAGAGAATCGGGCCCGTTGAAAGACATGCTTCTGTGTCAAAGGGAAAGTCAAGTGAGTTGGTGTGAATGAGGCAAAACATTTCCATCCAGGTTTGGTTGAGACACAATCGCCGATGGTGCGCGCATGGCGGTCCTGCGCCCATGCCAGTTTGAGGCCGTGCTGTCCCTTGACCATATGTTCATTCCATTGGGGTGTCCCCTTTGCAAATGGCGGCTGCCTCTCCCGTTCCGGAAGACCTCAGCGGGCCTGCAACCTTGACAACGCGAGCCAGCGCCGGCCACAAAAGAAGGAAACTTGTTTTGGGCTCCAAATACTCAACCAACCAACCAAGTGGGCCCACGTCAGTCGTGTACCGAGAGCCTATCTGCAGAAGCTGCGGCAGTCTGCTAGAAGTACCATGCTAGGCTCATCTGTTCAGCTCCCATTCCAGAATGTGTTGTGACAACATTGCCCCCCCCACCCCCCACCCAGTTCTCAGGCCATAACTCATCTACGGCTGTGCCTGAACAACAGAGTAAAATGAGTGAAAGAATGAAAATCTGGGCTTACCTCTGTGGATGCATGTCTAACAATTCTGTGTGACATGTCAATGCTTATTTCAACATGGAGGGCGGCCCTGGCAGCCCTCAGTCTGCTCCGAGCACAGCCACGCTCTCTCAGGCTCCACAAGCTGCCCTGCCTGCTGCTCTCATAAAAAGCAAACGCTGACTGGACCGACACGCTGGCAAAATGTAAGACGGCAGCCGATTGGCTGCTGCGCTTCCTGGCTGCTTGTCTTTTGTTTGGCTGAGAAAGGCGGAAACGCTCAAAGACGAGGCCCAAACGCAGAACTCCCCATTCGGCTGTCGCGTATGCTCTTAAAAATGATGTCAGAGAAAAGACAGTCCCTTCACCCGGAACCGGCGGAATCAATACTCCCAACATTTCATTTACCCGACAAGTCTCATGTGTGCTCTTGACGAAAAAAATAAACTGCACCAGGTAGTATTTTTGTCTGGTCTCATAGCTCAATGGTTAGAGTGCTGGTCTTGTAAACCAGGGCTCGCAAGTTCAATTCTTGCTGGGGCCTGGAAAATATAATTAGTGCACCAAATCCATATATTGATCAAACCTTTGATTTTACATCAACTGATATTAAGTCGCTGATGGTGTCATGGTCCACTCGCCTGACTTGCGTGTGGGCAGCGTGAGATCGGTTCCCAATCGCTGACGCTGCGTACGTGGGTGTGAATGGTTGTCGAATCGTCTCGATGGTCCCCTGCGACTGAATGGCGACCGGTTCGGGGTCGATGGCGGAAGGCCCATTCATCGGAAAGCTGTGTATCAACTTGATGACAATTTGGTGGTGTGCCATAAGATTTCCCTTGGCTCAATAAAGGCTTGCCAAGCACTGAGACAACAAAGCAGTCAATACAGAACTATTCTCGTAGTTGACCACTTTAGGTTCATATACCAAGAGAGATGAAAAACACAGATAAACCCTGGTTCTCATTTTTAAATGGTGACTAGGATTCATCTGCAATCCACATGCACTGTGTGCTCATAATAGCATAGGACGGCAGGTGAGCACTTACTATACCGTTATAAATGTCTGTCGCACCTAGAAAACGAGCGGCAGCAATGACCTCTGGTGGAAAACCTAAATACAGTCTGCTGAAATAATTGGTGAAGTGAAATCTTGCTGCAATTTCTTGTCGTCAAAAGGACTGTGCATGAATGATTTGGGAGAGTGACTGATAGGTCATATTCAGTAGCTACTTCAGTATCAAGCTACTTAAATAGCTTCCTTCTTCTGTTTACTCTCTTATCACAAATCGCAAGCGTGTGTTTGTGTGTAACAAGCAACATGTTACAGGATTTAATTTGAGCTATATTGTCTATTTTGCACAAAAATAATGAATTAGCTCGGCCACACGTTCGCGTTTACACAATTACGGGTAATTTTAGCTAACGTAACTTCGTTCGGGGAAAAAAAACACGTTTTGACGTGATTCGTAATGGGAACGCTCACGAAATGCATGAGTAAACGCGCCATTTTGTGTTCGTGTGAAACATCGTACCGTGTGTTCCCCTCCGGAAGCAGGTTCGGGTTCAGGTTCGAACATCTGCCTCGTGGGGGTGACTCGTGTAAGGAATCGTGCCGGCCTCAAGATGTCGCTGTCGTTAACCATTCGCCGTCTCGCTGCCGGTGGGGACGTCCAACAACATTTAAGACTGCTGTATGACAGATATTTGACACAAATGTCGGAAATATACAAGAAAAATCGGACATCGTTTTCCCAACTCTTGTGCTCCAAGTGTAGTTTTGGAAATCATCGAACAAACAGACGGTCAGCTTGGCAGAAAATGTGTAGAACACTGAGAATATTGTACAACACCAGCGCGACCGTAGCAATTTCCATTACGTCCTATCACTGATAGCTTTCTTTTTATTGTGATTCATTACAATTGAAAATGAAATACAAAACCCGAGTAAATAAAAATTGTCGAAATCCTATGATGTCTTGCATTCATTGAACCAGTGTGTACTCTTCTGTGCAGGCGGTGTTGCTGTTTGCAGGTAAACCAATACCGAATACAATAATGATTATAGGGCTATCTCCTGTCCTTTCAAACTGTTATCTTCTGTCCTTTCAAAGTAGCAGGAGTGAATGAGGAGGGGGTATGGAATTAAGTGTCTCACATTCACCAAGGGGGAAGGTCAGTTTTGCATGTTTTGTTGGGGGATGGGGCACAAACAGGGGCCTCATTGCCCCTCTGTGGCTCTCTGAGGAATGTAATTGACTCTCTCTCGCTCTTGCTCTTTCGCCATCTCTCTCTCTCCTTCTCTCTCAGTGTATATAAACCCTGGCATAAACCCTACAGTTTAAAAGGTGGCATTTTATTTATTGACTGTTAGATTTCACGGTTTGATCAAGTATCTATAAATTGGGGATGTAGGGGGCTGGGGATGTTTCAGAAAATAGGCACCACTTGGGTGTGGAGTCAATGCATAATCATGTCTGCTTAAAAGGGCCCACCCGGCAAGGCATCATGGATAACTGTCTATATGTTTGCTACTTGCCAAACATGCTCGACTACATTGTCAGAATAGCAGATACTGTATTGCCAAGCCTGACTATTATAAAATGCTCCAGGGTATGGCATTGAACTTCACTAATGTATTACTAGAATCCGAGTTCTATTTGTCTTTACTTTCTCCGTTGGTAGCCGATACATAACATACATACATAAACCAATAAATAAATAGATACAGAAATAAACAACTGTCTCTTTCGTCTTGCACGATTCACTGGTCCGAGTATTATTTTTCATATGCCAAATTGACATATTTCCAGTGTCCAGATGGGGCAGGTGATACCCAATAGTGAAACATAAAATCAGCTTCTAGTACCATTCATTCATTTTCCAATCCACTTTATCATCACGAGGGGTGCTGGAGCCTATCCCAGCCGTCTTTGGACAGTCAGGGGACACTTTGAACCAGTTGCCAGCCCATCGCAGGGCAAGCAGAGACAAACAACCATCTGCGCTCACACTCACACCTAGGGACAATTTAGAGTCATTCATTTGGAACGTGGGAGGGAACTGGAGTACCCGGAGAAAACCCATGGAAAAGACCCACGCCGGCACGCTAACCACTGGACCACCAGGCCGCCTGCTTCTGGTACCAGTTAGATGCAAATCTATTTGATTTTGAAGTCGGGGAGATAGAGAGAGAGAGAGAGAGAGAAAGAGATAGAGAGAGAGAAAGCACATGCAACCTCTCCTCTAACAGAAATTCCATCTGCCTATCTACGGCTTCAAAGTGACCTTAAGTTACAGTACTGTTATTCGTGACTTGAATTTGAAGTTATTGTGGAAATAACTGGACTAAGACGTAATCGCATCAAGGTCTCTTGCCAAGATATCGCGCGAAGGAATCTTTAAATCCCAACTCATCATATCCCGCCGGTGCAAATCATCTTCAACGTACTGTGTTGTGTAGGTGTGCAGAGGCGCGCGAGGGAAAAAAGAACTACATTACCCATAATGCACGTGGCTCTGCCCACAAGCTGCCTCTCCGTCTGGGAGTGTTTCCCATTTAAACAAACACGGTCCTTCCGAAGATGGCGGAGAGTTTGTAGAGATGTAAAAGAAACAGTTTGTCAATGAAAACGTCTAAGCGGGTGAGTTATTTCGAAATATATTTTGTCATCAGTCAGCGAGTGACTTTCGAACCCTGTTGCTATCGTGTGCTCGACCGCGTAAATTTGTCACGGAGGCAGTTGGTGTCGCCCCGTTTCCGAAGCAGACGGTGGTCCCGAAGCTGTCGCGATACAACGAGCCACCTTTCCATTCCCAGTTGTTCGCTTTCATTTGCGAACTGAATTCTGCGTGAAATGCAACCGTTTCGGGGCACTGGCTTTGAATAAAATGCGCCTGTCCGTTTACGCGTGTTTACACGCGCGTTCCATGGATACAAACTTTAGCGTATATAAGATATCTTGGCCGCCGGATGCAATCGGATCGCCAGGACTCACCGGCGGTTTATGCGCGGGACACACTTGGGTTCGGTTATTGTTTATCTCCGGAACCGCTTGACATTTTACACAACACAACGGGATGGCTTCGGTGGCAGTATTTTTAGCCGGCCAGCTTGACTTGTCTTCCCTTCTAGTGCAACTGGAGAAATTGCCTGCTGACACAGCTTGTTATAACGCATCAGCTTTGTTGTGATAGTTAATAAAACGAAAGGCTGTATTGTTTATTGTCAACTGGCACCACATCACCCCACATAACGTGCATTGTGCTCCTGTCGCAGTTGTATGATTATCGTCGCTAATATACAAACGCAAATGGCACACACACGCACACACAATGTGTGTGCGCGCGTGTGTGTGTGTGTGTGTGTGTGTGTATATATATATATATATATATATATATATATATATATATATATATATATATATATATATATATATATATATATACACACACACACATTACATATATATATATATATATACACACACACACACATACACACACACACACACTTTTTTTTCTCCCCCAGAGCTGACAAGCCAACATGAACTGGCTCAGTCATCTCAGCCGGACTCCATAGCATCTGTTATTTATTATTTGCTGGGCTTTACTGAGATTGCATACGCGTGTTTGTAACCGTAGGCATAACGGTGTTTGATGTCGGCTGGAGCTGCTGCGAAATCACGCATAGAAGGACGTTTGGTTGGATGTGCGCGAGCGTGAGAGGGAGGCAGATGCAGACAGATGTGTCTCAGCACAGGGGAGATTGAACACTTCAGGAGGACGTGCGGTGTTGAGGGCGGCCAAAATGTAGGGCTCACTTGCTTCTCATTGATGAACAGGGCATCGCTCGCATCACTGAAATCAATGACACTTGCCTTTGTGTCGTGCAGCGTGTGCATCATTGCACCTTTTAATTTCATTTAGGAGGAAGTACACATGCATTTGACCAGTTGTTTTGCCATCAGAAATCCTTGATTCGTTAGCGGGCACGTGTCGCTTCAGTTGCAAATATGGCAGCATTGGAATTTAAAGCGCAATGCTGTAGTTTCCACCCCCGACTGAATGTACAAGCAGCACGCCACCAAATTCACTCAGGAGCAACATTGGCCCCACTTTGCTTCATGTTGCTGACAGGAAGTGCATTCACATGCGACGCCAAATTAATTTGATGTGATTTTGTGTGTTTGTGTGTGTGTGTGTGTGTATGTAAAAAACCTTCTGAGCACTTGTCATTTCTCTTTGCCAGCAGCCACCTTGGCCCGTTCCTGCTCAATTTGCATATAACTCCCTGCAATCAAATAACTCGGAATCCACTGCTTGTCATAGTCCCGTTTGGCCTCGTAGGAACAAAATTTGCTCGCCTCTTCCCGCTTATGTGAGTCAATGCAGAAAGTCTGCATATGGCAGCCATGTATCAGTAATGCAGCCGTTTCAATTGTGTCGAGCTGGGAAATGAGGACGCCGTTCATTTTGAAGCGGACGGAACGTCGTTACTCATCCCACATCGGTTGTATTTCTGAAAGTGGCAAAATCATCAATGTGGGAATTCCGTCCTCTGGCCTGCCTCCGCTCATATTCTTGGTAAATGGAGCCCCCTGTCCCCCATTCTCTGTCCTTTTATCTCGCACTTTCTTTCTCCCTCACACAGGGTGTCAGGCTGTGTTAACAATGAATCAATCTTTGGGGGCATTCTTTGACTGCAGATGGGCTGAAGAAGTGACCGCACGGGATGCGTGGCTTTGGCTCTTTGTCCATCAGCCCCCGTGCTCTCAATAATTCATTAACTTCGCACTTTCTCTCACGAGACCCACAAAAGTCGCTCTGCTCCGGCAAACTTCTTTGCTCACGTAAATGCCCGGAGATTATTGCCGTCAAATGCTCAAATGTCATCCCGTCGCTCACACGTAGCTCTTGCTTTGAATTGTTTCATATGCTCGGTTTCCTCTTTGTATCACGCCCACTAAACTAGCACATTTGCTCTGCCAACATCCGTTCACTGTTATTGGTAGTTTTGGCATTGCGCAGTCGGTCATTTCTCATATGGCTGTTTGCGCGTATCGATCCCTGTTCTCCCCTCGAGTTCGTTCAATGCACTGCTGTGAGGTTAAAAAAAAAAAGGTCCGAATGTTACGAGCTGGTTTTATCGCCGAGTCGCACACTCTTAGTGAAGAATATGAGCTCAAGTGAATTATTCGCCTTAGTGATGACTCAAATGGGATCATCAGAAAGGCGCTTCACTTTGTCTTTGGATGACTGCGGCTTTCCAAGTTTGACCGATACAGTATCAGCAAGAGGTCATGAAAACGAGGGCACAGCCCGCCGCTTGAGTTGCGGCAGCTCCGTTTTTGACAGCTGTCTCCCGTTTGTCTCTGTCAAACTGCATTTTCTTTCTCTGATGTTTGAAGAGAGAGAATTCCCGGAGTGTTACTCTACGTTCCTCAGCAGAGACCGAGATAACGCCGATAACCTTCAGTTTCATTTCACGCAACTTGTCACGTGTTCCTTCTGACCATTCTCGAAGATGATGCCGTCATCTGCGTAGGCGAGTGTGTGTTTCGACTAAATGGACCGAAAACACGCACCTCAGAAAACCCCCTCAACACCTCTGCGTGCACATATTAATTAGCCGACAGGTGCAATTTTGTTCTCTTCAATTTTACACTTCCCTCTCAGTCTGCACGCACTTGGGTGTAGTTCGATCGTGCGCCACACTTGGTCAGCTCCTTTCGCTTTTGATTTTTCATCAAGAACGATGTGGGGTCCCGCATGTTCTCAAAAGTTCCCCGTGACAAGAAAAATCATAAAACTGTTGGCAACTGCTTTTCAAACATTTGCCACCCTGAACGGACCCTGACGAGGCCGTTCCTTTTTTTTTTTCTACTTTGTCCTCACTTTAGCGAGGACCTCTTGTCTTTATATCGAGCTGTTTTGACTCTTATGTACAATCGGCCCATGAGACACACTGTTGACATCATGTTCACATGTATAATTTTGTGTTTATTTCCCCGCTGTCAAAATCCAGTCCATCCTCCCATTCGGACTTTATCTTCTTGACTTTAAAATGAAAAGGTCTTTTTTTTCTTTAGATCCCTGGTAAGTCCTGCGCAGAGACCGTAGAAAGCTAGCTTGCACACACGTGCGTGTGTGTTTGTGTGTGTTTGTGTGTGTGTGTGTGTGTGAAGTGTGTGTGAAGTGTATGCAGCGCTTTGACGAAGTATGCGCATATACTTCTAAGTCTAGAAGTCGCTTGGAGCAAGCGTGAGTCAAGTGCAATATGGCGAAGGTGTTTCCGCGTGTTTTCAGTCCGTGGAATGAGTGCCTGTAAATACCCGATTGTCCCCCACGAGTGATTTCACTTTGGAAAAAGTGAAACAGTGTGGCTCTTTCTTCTCTCTCTCTGCCGGTGCCTGCCCCCATTTCATCTTCTCACTTCTCTACAAGTCACCACCTCTTGGTTCCTCTTGGTTCCAATCGGCTCCTCTTTCTTGTCTTCATTTGCTCCGCAATCTGGGCAATTTGCTCTTATGGGAATACGGCTCTCCTATTCAAATATGAAAGGATGGAAAAAAGGTACAAGGGACCACTTTGTTGTCTAGGTTGGTTCCATATTAATAGAAATACTGTAAATTTAGCACAGTGGTAGCCAATTAGACGACCCCCCCTCCTCAACCACCATGTTCAGCAGACTTGACCTTAAATTACCAGAGAGTAGATGACCTGGAGTCACAGTCGTCGTGACAACACGGCGCTGAAAGGAAAGCCTGATTGTATCCCCTAATTGAAATCTGACTCCCTGCACTTTTTTGTCAGGCACAAGCTCGACGGCGTTGCGACTTGGCCTCCGCCTGTATTGTTTCAAACCGCATTGCCGTGCGTTAATGGAAAGCGCGAATCTCTTCCGCTTTTGTATTCGTACTTTGAGCCCTTACCGCAACCGTGTTTGGGTTCCGGTTTCCGAGAGTTGTCCTCAGTTTGTACTGAAAGAATCGTGTCTTGTGGTTACTCGGTCGGAATGTTGTGATCAATAGTTAGCTTTTCCAAAGTTTGCTTTTCTTACGGGCGCTCTTGAAAAGGCTCAACAGGTAGTAGGTTTGCTCCCTCCGCGTTTGTCCTCTTCAGCTAAATATAGAAAACAAGACAGGCGTGTTTCCACTGCTGAAATATTTACTGCGACTTCGCCCAAACAAGTGAGAGTATGAGGAGAGCGAGCAGCTCATACCAGATTGTTATTCACAACTCCGAGAGAAGCCGTGCAGACGCCCGTCGGAGTTGGGTCAAGTGAGGCGGTGCAGTTTACACTCGGACAGTTTTTTTTCTTTTTCCTGAAGTCGCATCTCATTCAGCCCCTCGATCCCCTCATCTTCAACTCTGCGGTAATACCCAAGCGTCAGGCAAGCCGAGCCATATGTGGGCCACGCACGCTTCTCCAAGCCAAACGGGCAGCCTGAAGCAATCATTGCACCCAATTCCACTTTCTAACCAGCAAGCATTTTGGAACAGTTAACTCTCTGCAGTCTTTGACGATTGGACGGACGCGAGAGTTTATTGGCAGAGGGGGTGCCAAGAGCTATGTCCCCCCCCCTCCCGCCCCTCCCTCTCCTTGCCCTTCCTCTTTAACTTCAACTCTGTCTTTAACTCCCCACCCCCACAGCTCAAGAATGCTCATAAAACGAGTTCACCTGAGCAAGCTGGGGGGTTGGGGGGGGGGTATCCCCGACCCAGTTTTGCGACTATTGTCAAATCCGAGCAGACCTTGTTGGTGCTTTGTTTATAAGAAATGCTTTGGTGGGAGAAGAGACAGAAAGTGCGACAAGTTTGGTTTGTGTCCTAACTGCTACCAGATGCTCTCTTTTTGCCTCTTTTGGCAGCTTCAAGTGGGGCGGGGGGGTGGGTGGGGGGTGCGCAACATTTTGAGATGAACCTTGCAACTGCTGCATGGACTTTCTCCATCCTCTGTTTTTGCGATAGTGCCACACGAATGCAACTTGCAAGCAGTAAAGTGGACTTTCATCCTTTTTCTTCTTCAGCTTTGCAGAAGGAAGTTCTTCCTCGTTGATGTGGAACCTTTCAGTCATTAGCGAGGTTATTATTGTCGTGGAAGCAAGGCCTTAGCTTACGACGCTCTGCTGCGCTTGGTACGGTTAGCTTCAGGTTCTCAAACGGTCTCCGTCCTCGCTGCCCCCGTCCATCTCTCGGGCTGCTTCGTTGTTGAGACGTGTTTCCAATTTTTACTTGATTGCCACCGTCAGTGTAAAGGAGAGTCGAGTCACCAACGATCCTGCGCGTTTGGCGTCCTCTTTCACGCCCACCCTTCCCACTTTAGCGTCCGCACGCCGTCCTCAGTGACGTTTGCCTTTCCGCCGCATAAGCAGCGTGTCATGACAACATCGGTCTTCAAAGTCACCCAAGAGCGTTCACGGATTTTGGAGCTCGGCGCATACACCAGGCGACCCGCATTATGGAGAAAATGTAAGACTTGTAAGTGCGTCTTTTGGTCGTGAAAATCTGACGTGTTGATGTACATTTTCCATTGGCTGCTCACGACCAGTTGAAGAACTTGATCGGCGGCGCAGGCTTAATCATACTTGAGATTGGAAAGATTTGTGTCACTAAGTCCAAAACAAAAGCACCATTTCATGCAGCAAAGGGTGTGTGTGTGTGTGCGCGCGCGCTTGCGTTCCTCTGTCCTAGTAATCTCGCCGCCCTTTTTAACTTGTTCTTTCTTTGAACGTTGCGCGGACAGAAGGCGCAAGAGGACAAGGAAAACTCGCCCTAGATTCCTGAAGTTGACTTTTCAGGTAAATTGGCCAGTCTTTCTCTGCTCTTTGCCTTCTTTCTCGCTCTGTTTGTTTTTTTTTTTTAATCTTTCCCTCTCTGTCGACACATGACAACTGGCCCGTTCAAAGAAAGGAAGAGAGTTGGGAGACGGGGCCGGGCTGCAATTGTCAAAGTGGCGTCAGACCATCTTTTGAGCAAAATTCTTTGCAGGGGTCAGAGTTCACGCGCTACAGTGTTGCGCCGTGATTGGCTGAGGAAAGGTGAAACGAAAACCACAGTCAACTTTTGACCCCGGCGCAGGAGCGCCACAGGAACGCCCAGCTTCAGCTCTGGCACGGTGGAACAGAGCCCGCTCTCTTCCTGTGTTTACTCCACCAATCCAACAGGAACGTGGGGGGGAGGGCTCCACAGCGCAGTGTGGGCGGAGAGAAAATGCACGGGGAGAGAACCGGTGCTGCGCCGCAGTCTGAAAATGACAATGTGAAATATGGAGCCGCGCAGTTCTCCATCCGAGAAACTCCCCGTTTGGCTCAATGTTGTGCTTTCATCGTCGAAGACGCCATCGAATATTCATCGTGGCCGACATGTCTTCCCTCTGAGCGATCTGGGGCAGCGTCAGATTTTTCCCGTTGCGCATGCACAATGGTTTTCTGTTATCAGAGTGGGGAGCGTGAAAGCCGGTCAAGCCCCGGCGCTCTGGCTGTGCTGATAAAAGGAGAGTTAGCCATTGATTCGTGATATTGGCCTGGTCATTGTTTGTGTGTGCGTGCGTCCCCCCCCCTTGCCCTTACTATGAAACCAGTGTCACGCCTTTGAGGAAAAGATTGCTTCATTCGATCGTAACAGTGCAGCTGCATTTGAAGTTCTGTGGTTGAGTCGCAGTCCACGTGGGGACTGTCCTACGTTTCTTTCTTTTCTTTGTTAGCATTAATGATGGATAGTTGGATGAGCAAATCGGTGGAACACACGCGCGTCCGCGCACACACAGTCGAATGTGCCGTCTTTTTGTTTCCACCTTCATTTCCCCATTTTGTTTTCTCAACACGTTGCATTTTGTATGAGTAAATTTAAAGACCCTCACCCTGCTTAACAGAAATGTGTGTGTCTTTTTTTTCCCTGTATAAACACTTCTACAAAAGCAGTTTTCTTCTGCTTTGAAATATTCCCTTTCCGTTGCCGCTGTCATCGGTGGACCCCGAAGTAAAGCGTCAACACAACCAAAACAAATATGAGCTGCTTCCCGAACGCGCTGCTGACGGAACATGAAAACTGAAATGCGAAAGTGCAACACCCGCCATTTAGCGCACTCGCGCCATGTGAAAGCGTTTACGAGAAACTGGTAGTTCTTCCGCACGGCATGAACCGCGACGACGCGATATTGACACTATTGGCAGTGACAAGGTGACACGTACATGCGATCTTGCGTTCGCGCCAAACAACGGTCAAGTCCATCCCGAGTCCGGCATCCGGCTTTTTTGGCTGGTGGCCCTGTCAAGCTCTGCCGGAGCCGCCGCCGGCCGGCCCTGTAGCTTCACTCGGCGCGCAGCGGTGGCCCTACAAATGCAGTGGAGTTGCGTTTTGTTGTCAGCCCGCACTCTTTGCATCTTGCTTGGAGAGCTTCCATTTTTGTCCTGCCCACCGCTCCGAATCAGCCAGCGGCACCTTCCTGCAACGATTCGGAAAGGTCCGAGCACGGAAGGGCGCACTGGTCCAGCGCATTTCCGAGCGTCAAAAAAATGTGGTGACGTTGTCGATAACTTTTTGGGTTTTTCTGGCTTATAGTCCTGCCGGTTGCATGCTTGACAGGAGCTCGTCAAGTTGGTCAAAGAAAAAGAGGAAGTCCTTTCGATTTACTTTTTCGACAAGTTGTTATGGGGCAGTGGCGGTTTTTTAGGTCCCTCACTTTCTTTCTTTCTTTCTGCATTTGTTTAGATTTTTCGTTTGAGGGCCGCCTGCAGAAAAATAGAAGGATGAAAGGCCCACTCTAAAAGTTGTCCAGTTTTTGAAACACGCTCAAGTTGATCAAGGTCCTTGTATTGTCTATTCATGTCATGTCAAGGTGTTCAGGCAAATAGGTGAGGATTATTTTTGGGGGTGGGGGGAAACAGCCCTCTGTTTCACAGAATAGATCCGGCTCTGCACTTAACGGCCGCTGAATCCTATCTCCACCTTCAGAACCCAAAAAAGAACAAACTGTTCATCGCAAGTGGTTCATTTGTCTGTTTGAATGTAGAGTACACCGTATCTCAACAAATGTAGTCGTCGGAATGGCAGCTATTTTCCTGCCACCCTCCCTTCTCACTCTGCCCACCTTCACCTTTTTTAACTAACCTTTTGCGGCCCATGTCAAATGTTTTTAGTTTCTTTTTGTTATTGTTGTTGTTGTTGTTGCTGTTGCAGTTTTTTTCATGGATGAAGGGCTAGAAATGGCCCCCGGGATGTAGTTTGGACACCACCATCACTGACCTAAAAGATTGCATTGAAATGTGTGTCTCTGGTGAGCTGGCGTCCAGCCCAGCTAACTGAGACGACCTACGGACAATTAAGTCGTCGGTGAACCTCACAAATGGTCTTTGTAGTGTTTTTTTTTTAATGTGGAAGGCGTACCCAGAGAGCACAGGAGGAACCTGCAAACTCAACACCGGACAGCCCGACACAAAAGTGGAAGCGAGAAACTATGTGCTGTGAGGCACGCGTGCTTCGGTCCACTGCATAGTGGTACCAGACGACCAGAAATTGGGTGTAAGTTTTGTGAGGTTGCAATTGTGCGTTCGTGTGCGTGCGCCCCAGTTTGTTTTGGGCGTGTCCGTGTTTATTGTTGGGCCACAACTCATTGTCTCGCACGGCTCAAGTTTCAGCCTTTTATTGCTGCCGAGCAGGAATGTCCTGCGCACTCCTCTGCTACTGATGGCGTGACACTGCTGCCGATCTGAACTTTGCAGCGGGAGCATAGCCAACACAGCTACAAAGTATGGGAGAGGGAGGAGAAAAGCTCATTTGACAAGAACCCAGTCTGTTGTGATCAACTCACTGATTCCTGGTAGCGTCCTCGTCAACTTGCACAATCTATTGTCTGTAGTCTTGAAATTAGAAGCAAAACACAAAACTTTTTGTTTTTTTTTCTTTTTAGCAGGGAGAGTCGCCGAACAGAATTTGTGGTATTTAAAAAAAAAAAACACGAAATTATGATGTGTAATGAAGGCACACTATTACGGTGCAAAATATATTTCATCCTGAGAAACGAGTCGCACAAGTTGGTTGTGCTGACAAAAACAAAAAGTGTGCTAAAGGAATGCTTTGCGATGCACGGGCGCTCCGAAGTAATCTCTTCCGGCAAGAGGTGGAGAATAAACAATTCTGAAACTGTTTCCGCATGACTTTAAACCAACGGAGCTAATACTTTGCAAACAATGCTTAGAAGAGGCAAACTACTCAAGTTTTCACTCGCACGACACCATCATAAAAGTAGGAAACAATTTTTGTTGACGCCAGGAGTTGACAGCAACGATACCAAATCCGTCACCTACATACAGCAAAATACACGAAAGACACGGGAAGTAGAGAGCGCCGTTGTTTCTCAACGGCTCTTGCTCGTGCCACCTGGGACCGTCCGTCCGCGCCGTTCAAAGTTTTTGTGGGTGCCGCATGAAGGCTTGCCGTGCGCGAATGCAGTGGGCAGAAACCAATCTTAAAATGTATCCCTTGCGCAAGTGGGCGGAATTGCGCGCACCTTTCCAAGCTCATTATCTCGAGCGAAACTCACACAGTCCTGTCGGTTAGGCACATGCTCAAGAATGCCGATGACGTACCCGGAGTCAGTCAGGTGCCGTGACTCCTTTCCATCAATTGGAAAAATCAGGGAAAGAAGAAACAAGTTGGACTTGATTGCTCTCGCTCGGCCAGCTCAATAAACATTCCAACTCTCTGTATTTGGAAAAAAAAAAAAAAAAAGGGGCGTCGCGGTATAAACCGGTGCAACAGCAAATATAAATAACATAGCGGAAGAGAGAATTTGGTCGCTTTCTGGACGCAGGCTTTTGCTGAGATCCGAATTGTCCTCAAATATCACACAAGACGGCGCAAAGAGCACAACGTGAAGTGCGCGACACGGAATGGATTCACTCGGTAGTTGGTGGCTTGAGCCCAGCTTGCAAAGCGTTATTTATTTATGAATGTATTGATTTTCACCTTCATATTTCCATCCCCAAGGCGGCCCGATGGTCGAGCGGTTAGCGCGTCCACTTCACAGTGCAGAGGCCGTGCGTTCGATCCCGGCTCCGGCCTTCCTGTGTGGAGTTTGCATGTTCTCTCCGTGTCTGCGTGGGTTTTCTCCGGGCACTCCGGTTTCCTCCCACATTCCAAAAACATGCGCGGCAGGCTAATGGAACACTCGAAATTGTCCCGAGGTGTGAATGTGAGCGTGGGTGGTTGTTCAGCCATGTGTGCCCTGCGATTGGCTGGCGACTAGTTCAGGGTGTCCCCCGCCTACTGCCCGAAGATTGCTGGGATAGGCTCCAGCACCCCCCAGGACCCTTGTGAGGATAAAGCGGATCAAAAAAACAGATGAATGGATGGATATTTTCATCCTGCTCATATAGACACATTTTTGACTGCTAGCCATGTCGAAAATATGAACAGCGAGTGACTGATGGCTTGTCACTTGGACGGAAGACACCAAATGAAGAAGGTGATCGTAAGGGACGTTCCCAGCTCCAACCTCTCGAGCATGCCGGTGTGTGCGTGTTGGTGAGACGCACTCCCCTCGTAACCGTGCAGAGACCTCTCAGCTACGGTGCCCCGGCAGCACACCCGTTTGTCATTTGCTGTACGTCCCTCCGGCCGTACTGATGGTGTGCGATGAAAACGTGACGAAGTGTGTGAAACGTCGTGGTCTTGAGCGTGAGCAGGCGTCGTTGACAGAGCTCGTGAGGACGGCGTCAATAGCCTGGGGCCTCTGTAAAAAAAAATTCAATTAAATGGCTCACTCAACGAATGGGAAACGGTGATTTTCAAGGGGCCTTTTACTAGTGCCCATTTGAAAACGGAATCACTGACGGAGATTTATTTGTACATGATGATAGTGGTGACTTATCTCGCCGTGCCCTCTCTCTTGCTTTTGCTTGGCTTCCCCTTCACGCAACTCACTAACACGTTAGTTGAGTTCAGTTAAGAGGCTGAGGTCACACATTGTCACATGCCGCCGCCGCCCCACGCGGCCGGGGGGCCAAGACGGGAGAAGAGTCGAAACCGTTTTGGACAGATTGGACCACGGACCACTTTGGAGTCAGGGGGCCCTTGCCTTTGACACCTGTGTTGTCCCCCAAGTGTGTATCATACCGGTAGCCCTTCATCAGTACCCAAAAAGTAGCTCTCGGTTTCCAAAAGCTCGGTGATTCATGGTCTGGAGAAAATCAACGTGTCTTTTTTATTAATTAATTTATTTATTTTATGGCCAATGAACTTCAGATTGACGTATTTTTTTTGTACATTTTACAGAAAGAGAGCACTTTCCCGTCATTCTCCCCCTTCAGTTCTGGAGCCGTCGCATGAGCTCAGCAACAGCTGGAGGCTCAGGAATGACTTGCCACGTATTCACTTTTTATTCTTTTGGGGCGGAGGCTTGGCTTTTCTTGGCTTTTCCATACGTGTGATGGGTATACTGATAGATGACAACGGTATCATATTGGAATGACCTCCCACTGAACATTCGGCAAGCCCCCTCGCTGCCTATCTTTTAAAACTCGTCTCAAAGCTCATTTGTATTCGATGGCATTTGGCACGGCATGACTCAGACTTGATCTTAAGTCTTACTGTTTGGTGCTTTCTACTGGCTCTGGTATTAATTTGTTGTAAATATGATATTTGCTCCATGTACAGCACTTTGTATGCAGCGATGGTTGTTTTAAAGTGCTCTCGAAATACAGTTGAGATGAGGTATGAACGAGGAGATACAGAATCCGTTGTTTGAAGAAAACTGACGATGCTTAATGGCTGGCGGGAGGATGAAGCTGCGAGCGGGCTACTGAAGTTGACCTCCAAAGTATTTGATAGCAACTCAAGGTTGTTATTTTGTATCTTGCGAATCACTTTCTTGTTCTGGGAGGAGTTCCCCTGTGTCATGTTTGTCTTGACCGTGTGGACCGCCGCCGATCGCAGTGGCTCCAACTTGCAGACAGGGAACCTGCTGATGTCCCGCCGCACATCTGTCGGCGGTCGGGGCCGCGTTCTTGACGACTGCGGCAACGAGGAACTCCTGGCGCAAGACTTTTGCAAAACGATGTGAGCAAAGACCCCTCGATGCTCCCGAAACTCCTGCCTGGTCAAAACGAGAGCGCAACCCAAAACGAGTCGAAAGAACCGGCCCGATACAGGCTGTATGTAAATTGGCTGGATGACACGGCGGCGGGCACACTTCCAGGAAAGGGAAGTGATGACGCAGTGGAACAAGCCGAGCAATGAAGCAAACAGGATGCGACCCGCTGTGGTTTTCTTGCTAAATTTGAGAAATGGTTGATCCCGATGAATTGCTGTCACATTAAGCGTATGCAGACACCGTTACATTCCAGTTCTGGTTTCTTTTCTCAGGCGGCGACAGCACACTGAAGTTGCCCAGAAAACCCGCAGATGGCGCTTAACTGGAGATTTTACACATCAAGGTGAGCATATCTGTGCGTTGGAAAAAAAAAAAAAATTAAAATAGAATAACATACAGAGTCCCCCACAAAATACTAACGAAAGCTCAGTCCTTTCCTGGCAGGTGAAATGCAACTTTGCTCAAAGCAAATTTCACACATTGAGCTGATTTATACCGGGGGATCGATTGACAGATCCAATGCTGCTTGCTTCTTAGCATAGTTTTTTTTTTTTTTAAAGAAAACAGCATTTCAACATTACCTGCAGTGTGTAACTCAGAAAGTGGCCGAGCACATTCAGCCTCCGCTGTTTGTTTCAGAGTGCAACGCTGTCTGTGTGTTGTCATCGTTCCGCACTGCTGCAGAGGTGAGCCCCCGGACAGAAACCAGGGAGGAAGGAAGAAAGGAGGGCGTTCAGCCCAAGGCAGCTAGTCCTAGTGGAGCAGAGCAAGAGAATTCGCCCTTGGTAGGAGAAAGGTAGACGGACAAGCACTTTTCCAGTTTGGAGCGTGGCCGCCGCAGTAGCGCCGACACGACTCGTGCGAATGGTCCATCCAGGTAGTCACGGCGGTGGCGGGTGACCCGGCCGCATGTCCGAGCCTGCGATCGTGGAGCTGCAGTTGCATAATTGCTCTCGTGCGCCACTCCGGAACTAGCTGGCGCCTTTTGTGCCGAAAGGCCGCTCGTCCCCGCGCATTGGCACCCATGCGGACGCCGTGTCGAGGACGCCGTGGTGGCACAGCCGAGCGCTGCGACTTCGTATGCGGCGGCGGAATGAGGAAGGAGGAGTGACCTTAGCGGCCGGGGTCACAGGGCTTCCTCCAGTGTGAACTGAGAGGAGGTCAGAGGCATAGCAAAGGCCTGAAGTGCAGAGTCACCAGATCATTTGGTGCGGAATCGGGTCTGGCACAAATGATCCTCCTTTCCGATGCTTGTAGGCCAGCTGTAGTTTATCCCGCTGCCGTTGCGCAATGCAAACGCGGGTGTGTGAATGGTGTGATCCTCCACCTGCCCGATGTGAGGAAAAATGCCTCGACAGAAGTGGACTTTGGCTTTGGCGCAATGTCAATGTGAGTGGATTGAAGTGAATACTCTGTTCTAGATTGGGGCAGCGAGAGAAGGGAGGGGTTGTCTGAGGATGGCAGCAAAGAACGCGGAGAAAGCTGAGTCAATAGACGGCATAAAAGGGAGATTTATTTGCTGGTCCCTGAAATGCGGCGCGTCGCCTTGCCAAGGACCAAGTCCAGGCTCTGCACAAGACGGAGCAAATGCGGGCTTTCCCCCTCTTTTGCCAGTGCGTTCCCGCACAGTTGGACAGAGAGGCGGGCTGCCCAAGAGATGCCTCGCCACCCCGAGCGTTCGTCTCTGCCCGACGCCGTGCTGCGGCATGCCTCGGCGTGTACGTGCGCCTCAAAGGTTTTGTGCAGCGGCGTCGGCGCCGTGTGCGTGCTGCCGCTGCCGGCGGAGTGGAGCCGTTGCATTCTAGCGGGCGAGCTGGCTGAACGCAGGATGACCCATCTCCCCCGAGGCTTCAAATCACCGCATCGTCATCGGCCGCTCTTCACAGCGGAACAGATGAGTTTTCATTCCCATCAAGAACCAAGGCTGCTTTGCTAACTGGATAGCCTTCCCTCATAAATCAGGAGCAATTTGCTCTTCCCGTGGAAGTCGTTTCATTTATAACCTCAGTTGCTTCGGGAGTTTGTTGTTATTGTTATTTTTTTTTTTTTGTATTTTTTTTTTTACCTTAACCTGACACCAGGCTTGCTTGGCCTGAGGTTTCAACATATTTTAATGAGATCAGAGGACGCCTGTATCCTTTGATCAGATTGTGTAAGTGTGCTTACAACATTCAGCGTTTGACTTATCGAACCCTTTGTGAGTGGACACGCATTAAGTTGTGACTGTAAATTTCCAGGCGCTGAGATGCTGTGACGATGAGTGGCATAGGAGACAACTCGTTGGAGCCGCTGTGCTCGGACCGCAAACGCAAACTGTCCACCTGCGACACGCCGGGCATCGGGTGAGTGAAAGAGCAATTCGGCGTGCGAGCACGTGCGCTTTTGTGCCGCTGTGCGCCTTGACGGGGCAGTGTGGTTGTCTTGGCGACATGTCTAATCCTCTCGACGCCCCGGCAGGTGTGACAAGCGTCGGCGGGAACAGGAGACCAAGTACATCGAGGAGCTGGCTGAGCTCATCTCCGCTAACCTCTCGAACATCGATAGCTTCAACGTGAAGCCCGACAAATGCGCAATCCTCAAGGAGACCGTGCGGCAGATCAGACAAATCAAAGAGCAAGGTACCCGCTGAGCGCACGCCGCCACCCACACGCGACCAACACCACAAGAGCGCCAGATGCGATTTGCGGCGGCTTTATTTGTATCTGAAGAGCTGAAAGCGAATACGGCTTGGGCAGCTCGAATAGCCTTCTGCAGAGCAGATGATGCTGGTGATGAAGTGGCGCGTTTGGTTCGTGGCCAGGCCTCGGACGGGCAGCCGACAGCTTTGCAGTTGGTAAATGGACACCAGCAATTGAGACCGATGCTTGGTGCTCGTGGCTCCGTGCGATCAGAGACGCCCTTCATCTGAACGTTTTGCCAAAGCCTGCTTCCCACTCACTCTGAAATCTCTTTCAGTATAATTTTGCAAATCGGACTCGACTGACAACAGTCGCTTGATTGCGAAAAGACCTGAGAACTGCCTATAGAAGGGCAAGGCAGTTCAGTCATGTAGTCCGATGGCCCTTTTCCACCATGCTCGTGCTCGCGCTAATGTCAGGCCAGTGCCCAGGTTAGCACCCGTTCTTTCTTTTTTCCACCGCCGAAATTTGCTCGAGCTCTCACTTCGGGGCTTGAAACTGGTGCTTAAGATGGCCCCAATCATGCGCCGGGCCAGACTCTGGCACCAACTACGTCAGGGGGCGGGGTTATCGTGACGATGGCAGATGTCGAGGAAGGACTCCCTGGACACACGGAAGTCTTGAGCGGTGAACTCTGGCACAATTGCGTCCCACCAGAAGGGTGATAGCGGATGTGCCCGGATAGCACGCCATCTCCGACTCGCATCCGACCTCGTCATCATCTACATTGATTAAGAAAGACAGAAGCATTTGCTGATTGCATGTCCCTGACTCTTACATACTACATACAAGTATAATCGATGCTATGCTGAGTTGCCTGGCAGATGCTAACAGCGTATTATTAATATTATTCATAGCGTTTATGTAAGCACTGATGTTTGGACGCTTTATGATGGCGTAATGACGTTGCTCCTACTAGGCGGTTAGCCGGTGGAAACCAAACACGTTCTTCGTACGAACTTGTTAAGCGCCAACCAAGCACAGCACTGGCCCCAGCGCAGAACGAGCACCAAGTTTTTTTGGTTTGTTTTTTTTGTTTTTGGGGTGGAAAAGGAGTCCCAGCTGGTTCTTTTCCTGGACCCGGGCAGCATCACCCAACGCGGGAGCCTCTGGCAGGCTAACCGGAAGGGGACCCTTTTTTTGGTTTATTTTTTCCACACGTCTTTTTGTCCACCCCCACATCCATAGTTGGCCCCCTCAGAGAAGTGACATCTCATCTTCGCAGTCTCAGCCAAGTGGTGAAGCGCAAAAGGGTATTTATTCCAAGGTGACTCTATTTTGTGTCTCACTTAGCACTTAAGCCCAGAGATAGTCCGACTATGTTGAGGGTTGTCCAACAAAGTCTCAGACACATGCTCCATTTAAAAATAGAAAGGTATGCGAAGCATGCATCTGGGACTTGTGCTGCCACCTGCTGATCCGGCAAAGATGTTACATACAAGTTGAAACTTTGTGACAATGAACAATATGCCAACTTTAACCCGTTTGAAATGCAACACAGGCATTTTGGGGCTTGTTGCCTTTAAGAAGCTGACACGATGTGAATGATGCTTTTTGTTTCTGGTCGCTGTCCAACGTTTCTCTTCAGGCAAAAACTCTTGCAGTGCCGATGATGTCCAGAAGGCGGATGTGTCCTCCACCGGTCAAGGGGTCATTGACAAAGACCACCTGGGACCCCTGCTTTTACAGGTGCGACTCCCACCTGGGTCAAAAATCCCTTGCGTCCTCCTCGCTGCTACCGCTTGCACTTGGCAAGTCAGCGCAAAGGTCCGCGCGCTCCCCATGTCTCCGCATTTTCTTCCTTGCAGGCCCTAGACGGGTTTCTTTTTGTGGTGAACCGAGAGGGAAGCATTGTGTTTGTGTCGGACAACGTGACACAATACCTTCAGTACAAGCAGGAGGAGCTCATCAACACCAGCGTGTACAACATCATTCATGATGACGACAGGGAGGCGTTCCACAAGAATTTGCCCAAATCTGCCGGTGAGCCCCGAATGATGCACGCAAATGAGCACGACCGAGCACAACACCTCAACACGTGCGACTGGTTATCGTCGTCGCGCACCGGTCATTTTTGATGGCTTCTCGTAGGTCCAAACGGGGGCTCGTGGGCGGGAGAGGCACCCAGACAGAAGAGCCACACCTTCAACTGTCGCATGTTGGTCAACTCGGTCCACGGTCACAGGCACGGGTTGTCAGAAGACAGAGCCGGTGGACAGCGCTACGAGACCATGCAGTGCTTTGCCCTCACACAGCCCCGGGCCATGATGGAGGAAGGGGAAGGTATCCATGTCGAGTGTCTTTTCCCCCTGCAAAGTAGGGGGAAAACAATCGTAATAATCCCGAGGAAATAGGATAGAAGGGCATTTGGCTTGATCTGGAACGAAGAACGCATTCATAGTAGTATCCAAATGAAACGACGGCGTGCTCAAGGATATTGTCTCTTGATCCAGATCTCCAGTCATGTATGATCTGCGTGGCCCGACGCATCACGGCACTCGAGAGGACGGAGCGCTTCAGCACGTGTCACGAGCTGTCGGGTAAGCCGTGCGAATGTGGCAGGTGAAAATCGAAAATCGACTGGCTGCCAAAGCGTCTTTTTTTGAAAACCGCACGCTGGATGATGGCGTGCACTGAAAGCTCCCTCGTTCTTCCTTTGCGTGCCTGCCGGGAGCCACGCCCTCATTTCCTGTCCTGCGATTCTAGGTAAACTTATTGAAATTGAGCAGCACAATACTCTTCACACCACCATGCGCCCTGGTTGGGAGGACCTGGTGAGACGCTGCATCCAGATGTTCCTCAGCCGGAGCGACGGGCAGCCCTGGTCTTACAAACGCCACTATCAAGATGGTTTGTATTTCAAAACTTGCCCAAACTCACAGTGTCCTCGGACCTATTGCCGTGGTGGCCCTTACATGTTAGCGAGCAGGACACGCTTGATGTGAACGGGGTCAGGGTCCACCCCTGTGCCTGTCCCCGTCGAGACCGGAGGAACCGCAAGAAAATGTCAAATGGCCGCTTCATTTGCATTGAAGCGTAACCCTTCGTTTATTGCGCCCTTTCACGACAGCTTTCCACAATGGCCACGCAGAGACACCTCTCTACCGATTCTCCCTCGCCGACGGCACACCCGTCACAGCCCAGACGCGCAGTGACCTCTGCAGGAATCCCAACAGCAACGAACCCCTCTCCTTTCGCTCCACACACTTGCTTCAGAGGTGGCCAAAGGGACATTTTGCATCCAGTCGCATTGGTCTTTGGAGTCGTCAAGCGCATGAGGGTCTCACTGTATTTTCCGTTCCAATCTTTCAGGGAGCAGAATAGCTATCGTGGCACCCAAGTCGGCGGCGTTAGGCCTCAAAGCCTGGCTGCGAGCAACCCCAACCAACAGATGAACGTCATGCTGTCTGGCGGAGGCATGAACTTGCCCTATGGCATGGCAGAGCAGGGAAACGTGGCCCAAAGAGGGGCGCCCCCTTACGCGGGGGGCCACCGCATCAATCAAATGAACCCCGTGCATCCAATGAACGCCATGGGTCCCATCAATCCCATGAGTTCCATGAACGCGATGAACCAAATGGGGCCGATGAATCCGATGGGCGGCCACCACGGCATGCATCAGCACCAACATCAACAGATGGCTTCGTTCCACGGGGGTGGACCTGGAGCTGGCGCGTACGGCATGGGAGTGACCAGTCCCCCGCTGGCCAGTCCCGGCATAAACGGGCCCCCACACAATGTCATGGGTTCGCCCCGAGTCCGAGGAAGTCCCAAGATGGGCGCCAGCCCCTTCTCTCCCGGAGGTACCGCCCGCGACTCTTGCTCGCCCGACTCCTTCTCTTTCAGCGTCGTCAAAAAGTCCAAATCTGCAATTCGTTCCACCCGAGCTCACCTGCTATTATTCCTTTCTAGGTCTGAATTCTCCCATGAGCTCCGGTCACCCGGGCCACTCGGGAGGCGGCACCACGACTTTCTCCAGCAGCTCCCTGAATGCTCTGCAAGCCATCAGCGAGGGCGTGGGCAATCCGCTGACGTCCCCGAGCGCACACAAGCCCGACAGCTCGCCGAGCATCAATTCCACCAACCAGGTGGTGGGCGGAGCCTGCAAATCCAGCCTCCCCTCCCACTGCGAGTCGAAGAGCCCAGGGAGCTCTCTGGGGGCAACGGCCGAGCAGCATCCCCGCACTCCCTCCGGCGAGTGCGCTTCGGACAAACCGGACAGTCAGGCGGGCAGAGAGGCGGGGCCAAACATGGGAGAATCGAATCGTCGGGCGCCGGACAAAAGCCACAAGAAGCTTTTGCAGCTCCTCACATCCCCGGCAGATGAGCTCGTGCCAACGAAACACCCCCTGAGCTCCGGGCCCAGTTCCGCACCGGATGTCAAAGACGTGACCACTGGTGTCAGCAGCCCTTCCTCCTCAACTGGCGCGCCTTCCTCCGCAGGCGGCGGTCACGGTGCGGTGTCCTCCTCTGGCAACGCGGGGCACTTCACAAGTCAATCACTGCAGGAGAAGCACAAGATTCTCCACAAGCTCCTGAAAAATGGCAACACTCCGGACGAGGTGGCCCGCATCACGGCCGAGGCCACCGGCAAGAGTAGCTTAGAGTCACCCGGCGCATCTGAGGCGGGAGCTGCAGCTGTCGCCGGGGGCCGGGCGTCCGAGTCCAAGCAGGAGCAGCACAGTCCCAAGAAGGAGGCGCTCCTTCACTACTACCTGCTGAATAAGGACGACTCCAAAGAGGGTGCTGATGTCAAGCCAAAGCTGGAGGAGCTGGAGGCGAGGGGCGTTCCGGGGCCCGGGGTCTCCAGCTCCAACGGCCACTCGCTGGATGGCAAGGTCAAGCTCGAGCCATCTGATGAGGTAATAACAGCAGCCTCACTTTTACCCTTGGTCAGCGCAGTAAACGTTTTTGTTCCCCTTCCGCGCCCCGACGATTCAGGTGGAGACCCTGGAAACCATCCTCGGGACGAGGAATGTTTCGGGTTTCTTCCCCGAGCCCGATTCCAGATCAGGAAAAGAAGTCGGGAACAAACAGGGAGTACTGCCCGACAGTTTCCTCGGTAAGACCAATTCAACATGTGGTGGTTGGACTGCTGCTGAGCCTCGGCGCTGTTCTCCTTTGCTTTAGAAAGAGATCGAGGCCCCGTAACTCCAGGTCAGCGAAGTGCCTGTCAAAGAGCCTTGTCTGTGGATGCTAAGCCGATGGGTGGAGAAGTGTCAGTGGGAGTTGGCTTGGCTGGAAGAAGGAATGTGCTCTGTCCCACGCTCATCAAACAAGAGAATACGGATGCGCCCATCCGACCTGGGGGGGTTCCCAACGGCTTTCCCGGCGTGTGTCCGCCCAGAGGCCATCCAACAAGTATGTCTTTTTTTAAAACATTTTTGATGAGCCTTCCCAAAATAACTTTTTTTTTAAAAATTTAATCAAGCCCTGGGTTACTGAGCACAAACAGCGAAAAAACATCCTGTGTAGAGCAGGGGTGTCAAACTCATTTTTGTGGCAGGCCATATAGGAGTGATTTCCTCCCTCCCAAGGCCGTTATGACATGAATCAAAGAAACGTTTCATCGTATTATTATTTGTACCCAACTAATTGATGTAGCACAGGCTCCCCCCCCCACTTCTTGAGTGTAAACGGGGTAACAAAATGATTGCAAAATCTCAACGTTATTTATCACACATGACAATTTGACATTTCGGTACAGATCTGAGCAAGCATCGTGAAAGTTGACCCATGATTTGCTGATGTGGCGGGCCGGATCTGGCCCCCGAGCCTTGAGTTTGACACCCGTGATTTAGCTCTTCGCCGCACAACCGAGCTGTAGCTATTCCACTTCAGCCCGCTGACCTCGGTGTGTCCGAGGGAGTGTCTGCTGTTGACGCTTGTTGTCCCTTGCGGATGCTTGTCGAGCACAGGAGGCGTGGTCCGAGGGGCGGGAACGCCTCAACGCCCTCCAATGGCAGGGCCGGGGGAATGGCTCATGCAAAGATCAAACACCAGCCCGATGACTGGACCGGGTCACCCGGGCATGGGTCGCTCTGGTCTCATGGCCGGAGCCATGCTCAACCGCTCCAACAGTGTACCCGCAAACACGAGGTCAATCCTGCAGCAGCAACTTCTGGAGATGGGTAGGTCCGGCAAAGTCTGAGCGGGATACACGAGAAGCAACCTGCGTAAATTGCGCCTCTCACTGTCCTCGTTGTAGGTACCAATGAAGGCAACGTGAGTATGAGCCCATTTGGCGGGCACGGGCCCTCACCCCGGTCCCCTTCCTGGCCAGAGTCTGCCATAGGGATGGAAAGATCACAGAGTAATCCAAGCAGGTCCACATGAGTCTTTTTCAGTTGCTCTTAATCACTGCTCGTAGACAGGCGTCGTCGTACCTTTTCGAACATCCAGCGATCAGAGCGTTGACTCCAATTTTGGCGACAGGGAACCATTTGGCAATTCGGTACCGGAGCTTGTGTGCCCCCCGGCGAGCAGTGAGGGACCGAGTGATGAGCGGGCGCTTCTGGATCAGCTGGACTCTCTGCTGAACACTGCCGACGTCATTGCGTTGCAGGAAATAGACCGGGCCCTGGGCATCCCTGAAATAGTGGGCCAGGTATGAGTATTGTTAAGGATGATCTGAACCCCCCCACCCCAAAGAAAAGTCTCAATCATTGGCACCTGCTGATAATTTGTAATTCTGCAGCGTTTCATGCATCATTATTTAGCGGCTTCTGAAAACCGCCTCACTCCACATTCATGTTAAGATCCAAGGTGCCATCCAGGATGTCATTTCTCCCCTCTTTACCTCAGAACCACGGACCTGAGGGTCATCCACAGGCCCACGATCAAGGACAGTCTCAACCGGCCCCCTCAGAGCCTTTCACGGGGCCCGACTCAAGCATCGGCTTGGAGCAAAAGCCCATGTATGGCCAAGGGTATCCCGGGCCACCGGGACCCGCCTCGATGGGCATGCAGCCCGGTTACGGCGGCAACGCCATGCCAAGCCAATCTCCTGCAGGATACAACCCCTTGATGAATCAAATGGGCCAGGCCGGAAGCTTCCCGGGAATGGGGGGCATGGCGGGTCTGGGTAACCCCCGTGCCAACATGATGAGACCCCGCATGATGACTGCCAGCAAGCCTCTTCGACTGCAGCTACAGCAGAGGCTTCAAGGACAACAGGTGATCCCGCTCAAATCTTCATGAAGAAAAGAAATTAGTTACGTACTTTTTGGGGCCTTTTTATTTTTTGTGAAACTGTAAGTTTGACCATTCGCGCATAGCTACGCCAGGTCACAGAGCTTCTACATGCTGGTCCGTTAGGCAATATAGAAACTGCAAAAAGGTAGTTACCAGCGCTGTGGATTTAGGCCAGCTGTGGCATCAACCTTACGTAGGGTGGTGGTCTAGGACATTCGCAAAGCACTGTACACATCAAAAGTTATTCCCTTTTTAAAGTGATCTCATATGACAGTTTATGAACCAGACGCGTCAAGGCATGAAGATGGAAGGGAATCCGGCCATGCGCCCTGGCATGCGCCCTGGCATGCAACCCGGCATGCAGCCTGCTATGCGACCTGGGATGCAGCCCGGAGGAATGAGTGGTCAGGTGTGCCGTCAGCTGTCCTTCACTTTTAATGGCCTACGCTTATTTTGCACCCCTCGCCAAAGTCGCGCAAAAGGCCTCCGCTCTTGCTAAGTCAGCCGGCGTGTTTTTGTTTTTGTGCAGCCTGGTTTCCTGAATGCTCAGATGATGGCCCAGCGCAGCAGGGAAGTGATGACCATGCAGATGAGGAGGCAGCGAATGATGATGCTGATGCAGCAGCAGCAGCAGCAGCAGCACCAGATGCAGGCGGCGCAGGGGGCTGCCGCAGGATTCAGCCCTCCTCCTAATGTCACAGCACCAGGAGGAATGGACAGCGCCATGGGAGGGCCCGGCATCAACCAGCCAGGACAGCAGGGATTCACCTATGGAGCTAACTATGGTGAGTGAGCGAAGAGTCGCTGGGGTCGGGAAAAGGCAACGGTTTGGGTCCCCCGCCAAATACACATCATGGCTTAACTTCTGAGCAGTGGTTAACTACTTTTTGTAGTGGTATGAAATGTTACTGAAAACATTTGCTGCTTGGCCACTCGTTTTCTTATGATGCTGACAGTTTTCCTCCAGATTTGCTTGTTTCTTAAGCAAACAAAAAAAAACAAAACCTTTTTTCACCCTCAAGTGACTGGGGGCGGTTTCTCTGCCGTATTGATGTTCTAAGTTCTGGCCCTGACTGCTTTGCCGCACATGCAGGTATGAACCAACAAGGAGAGCAATCATTTATGGCTCCCAGTAGCAGCCCACCGCAAAATATGATGACGGCGAGGATGGGTGGTCCTGCTCCGAGCAATATGATGTCAGGAATGCAAGGAAATCCACAGGGAGGCTCCATGTATCCGTCAGGAGACATGAAGGGCTGGCCGCAAGGTGGAATGCCACGCAAAAGGTACGTGGTGCCAATGTAATGACACTGTCCGAGAGTCAAAGTCATTCTTGGCTCAATGGGTTCCGTTGTTCGTGTCATCCATCATTTGGCTTTCATGGAGACATCTGCAGTCTCACACATTAGTTTATTTTTTTTTGGCGGGGGGGGGGCCGGCCTCGTTGATCATGTCATGGGTGAAGAAAGTCGGAGTGGTGGTGGTTGTGACTTCGATTTAAATTATCTCCACTGTTGAGTAAGAATTGAGAAAGTTGAGAAAGTAGTGGTATATGGGTTCCCTCTAGTGGTTATTTCCTAGATTGTGACACAGGAGGTTCCAGCCTGACGCCAGCGATATACTGAAAAAATAAAATCAAATAATACTGTCATAGGGCGGCCCGGTAGTCCAGTGGTTCGCGCGTCGACGTCACAGTGCAGAGGTACCGGGTTCGATTCCAGCTCCGGCCTCCCTGTGTGGAGTTTGCATGTTCTCCCCGGGCCTGCGTGGGTTTTCTCCGGGTGCTCCGGTTTCCTCCCTCATTCCAAAGACATGCATGGCAGGCTGATTGAACACTCTAGATTGTCCCTAGGTGTGAGTGCGGGCGTGCATGGTTGTTTGTCTCTGTGTGCCCTGCGATTGGCTGGCAACCAATTCGGGGTGTCCCCCGCCTACTGCCCGAAGACAGCTGGGATAGGCTCCAGCACCCCCCGCGACCCTAATGAGGATGAAGCGGTTCGGAAGATGAATGAATGAATACTGTCATAATAATTTGAATGTCATTTTAAAACTGCAAAAACAAAGCCTTTCCCTGAATTTTGCGAGCAGGTAGGCTTTCTACGCTACCGTGTGTAATGTCGGTCACGGTGGTGGTACATGAAGAGCAAAGTATTTCGTTTTACTTGGAATAAAATAGTATTTTCCCAACCTTACGTGACCCCAGATTGGTTGCATGCAGTGCAAAGAGTTGAAGGGTATCTATGGCGCATGACTCAGCAGTTCTTTACATCCTTCCTGCAGCTCGTATCCCCAGCAACAGTTTGCGCAGCAGGGGAACCAGGGCCAGTTTGGGAACATGATGATGAACAACTCCCTTGGCAGAACCGGCACGGTCGGTGGTGCCGGCTCGGCCCAAATGGGCCAAATGCCGGGCCAGATGCAAAATCAAATGCAGGGCCAGATGCCAGGACCAATGCAGGGCCAGATGGGCATGAACCCTATGGGAATGGGTC
>CAAKHF010010592.1:0-12884 GCA_901007745.1 Hippocampus kuda | reverse complement strand
ACAAATTTCGGTTCTCGAACAAACTGTGCGCACCTGAATGCACCACTTGACTCCTCTCGCCTTCCTTACACGAGGAAATGACGCTTCCTCGGATAGACGAGGAAGTGTCGCTTCCTCGTGTCGCTTTCCATTGTGAGCAGACGTGTTCAATAAACTTTTTTTTTTTTAAAAGAGCATGGCTTCGGTTTTCGAACAATTCGGTTTTCGAACAGCCTTCTGGAACGGATTATGGACGAAAACTGAGGTTTGACTGTATGTTGGAACATATGTTTAGTCCTCAAAAGATTCTGCGGAGACAGATTTTATTTGAGGAAAAGGATGATATTTAAAAATGCTACATTTTAGATTGGAAATGAATTGTCTTAATATAGATATAAGACAAAGTATAAATCATTTGCACCCTGTATGGGTTCCTATTTGCTTCTATAACAGCTTCCACTTTACTGGATGAGATCAATAACATGATTCAGAAAAAACGTGAGAGGTCAGAGGTCACTGGTGTTAGACGGTAGGTTCAGGGTTTGCTATCTCTGTTCTAGTTTATCCTAAAGCTGTTTGATGGGGTTGAGCTATGTGCTGTCAAGTTGTTTCAAATTCATGTTCTGGACCTCTACTTTCAGAGGTATGGCCGAATTATGTTGCATTGTACAGCATTACATTTCTTTTTAAATAACATGAAAACAGTGTGTCTTTTCCGTGTTGTTGCTGTCTGTCGGAATCGTACTGTTGTCGAGCATGTCATTTTTTACATTTGAATTCTGCTCTGATGGCATTTAGACCATTGAGCAGTTTGGTTAGCGAACTCACGAAAGTACTTCTAGGAGACAATTAAGCAGCCTCCAAAATGATGTGATGTAATGTATGAAGGAAACATGAAGGTTTCGTGCGGTCTTACAGCACTGGCTGTTAGCCATGATGGTAAAATGTTGATTTGGATACACATCTCAACGATGGTAATGAGTAGGATTTCCTGAGAGGGAAACACCTTCACTAATGTAAGGATGTGAGGAAATGCAAAGGGTGCGGTGATTCCAGCTGATAATGCCTACGAGACAGGATGGAGATCTACATGACGAACCACATCGTTAGTCCCTGTTTCCGGCCACGAGGGCTAAGGGAAGGAAGAAGTGATATAGCTCTACCTCGAGACTAATCTCCCACTTCTGCTCAGGAAACAAACTCTCAAACTCAAGTAGTCCAAGAATATCATAGTTAGGAATTTATTATTGTTTTGCCAAGGGCCACGGCCTAAAGTCGTTAAGATTTAGTTTATTTTTAGCGGCAAACGTCGACAGTGGCACACAATTTCAGAGTTGCCACCATGCATGCTTTGCCACAAGAGATAAATATCTGAAGAACCCCGTCTTTAGTCTAGTTTTGGAATATTTCTATGTTAGTTGTTGCAAAAGAGTCGAGGGTCACATCCAAAGACTAGGATGTGCGGTAATTCTTCTTGTTACAGAGATGCAGTGGAATCCTTCAGTTTAAGACGTAGTTTGGACCACGATGAGGCAACAAATTCCACGCTTTAGAGCCGACCACTAACGTTCACTTGCAGCAATAGCCGCAGGTTAACTGGCTAATTCCTGTACAAGTCATCGATTTCAAGTGTTTTTCTTTTTCTTACACTTTGACTGATACTTCCTCTAGAAAAAAAAACAAAACAAAAAAACATTGACACTACCATATTTATATTTTGCATGTCACACAGTGAACCAGACCACACCCATGCAGGCATGCATAGAGATACTGTATCTTTCTAAAGGGCCCCTCAACGTGAGGCTGCATGTATTGCGGAATAGCATCTCTCCAAAAACTAGTTGCAATGCCATCCTCTTATGGGTGAGTTTACATGTGCTTTATTTCATAATACCACACTAAGTCACTGTAACTTTCCTGACTTCCTGTCTGATATTATGTCATTCTTTTTATTTCAAGTAGCCAAGGTGGTAGTTATCATGAGCTCCGTTTCTATAAAAATAACCGGTGGCGGGTATCACCACGTTAATTAAACAACACACTGTCTGCAGCAATCATTACAAAATAAGATGGGTGATGTGCACAAATGAACTTTAAAATCAACCCTCGCCCTGGCTGAACCAATAAAAGGTAATCCTTGCATAACGGAGATGCTTCTCTCATTTTTCGAAAACAATGTTCTAGCCAAATGAATTAGAGCATTTTTTTCAAAGGTACAATTGCTACATATAGACGCGTAGGAGTAACAACTCACTGCTGTGCTGCCTTTCCTTGCCAACCTTCAAATTCATATCCTGTGGATTTGAGCCAAAGTTGATGCTTTTGTTCATGAAAAGAATTATTTGTCACTGGAGTCTGAATGCTGAGTCGAAGCTGTTTTGTGTCTAAAAAGGTGGTTGTATTGTTGGAATAAGAGGCCCAGTAGCCTAATGGACCAGACATTAGCGCCAAAGGCAGTTATATGTAGGTTTAAGTCCCGCCTGGGTCATCTGTTACATAAACATTACAATGTCGGGTCCAGCTGTAATTTACGAGCTTTGGAAACTTAGAGCATAAAGTGTAACAAAAATTGAATGAATGGAGTCCTAATATAAGAAAAACCTCCACAGCAGCTTTCAGTATGACTTATTACGTTTTTATTAAAACTATCTGTAGTTTTTCTGATTGAGTCACTGGATGAAGGAAACGCTGCAACCTCACAGTCACTTACCAAATATATCCAAAAGGAGCTAGTCAGATGGGTGTGGTCTAAAAACAAAGCACTAGTGAAGAAATGCAAGCATCCATGTGAAATGGGTAGAACCGATTTCAGGTTTTGCAAGTGCAACACAACGTCTCTTCTAACTACATTCTCGGGAATGACAGAGGGGAGAATGGGTTGGATGAGGACGACAAAGGGAAGAAGGGTATATGGTGCACTCACCTTGATTAAACCATTCCTCTACAGTTAGCCAAGGAAGCAGCAGCCAAAAAAAGACAAAGCACAGAAAAGAGAGAAGGGGCATGGTGAAAAAGCCATGCTCACATGTCAAAGGGCTGCGTAAAAAGGAGAACAGAAATCATTTTATGAAAATAACGGTGTGAGTGCCACTTAAAGGCACTCACAAATGAGGGTCAAGAAGTGGAGAGAGAAAAAAAAAACAAAGTACTTTTTTGAGGGAAAAGATACAGAAACTGTCAAACAAAACACACTTCGACATTGTTACTGAATTCATTTCTTCAATCAGATTGGCAAGAGAGAAAAAAACAACAGTGCAAGCTGTCAGCATTCATAAACATGCTCCATTAAATTCACTGTGTTGAAAGAAAAAAAAAACCAGATGTGATCAAAATCTTAGGCTGCTCGTTAACGAATCAAAGTTACAACTCTTCCGCCAGTGATGATCATCATGGTATAGTTTAATTTCTGCGGAATGCGACGCTAAACTGAAGAGGAGGCATTACGAGGCCTACTTAAGGCAACAAATTACCAACAATTTTGCCGACCGTGTCACTTAACGGCATTGCTCGGAGCTTCTTTATGGCTTTGTGTTAATGTTGCTCTTGGAAGGAACACCTAGAGGGGCCGCAGCAGCTACACACAACTCATTATTTAATGCACGCTCGCACACAGCAAAGTGTTCATGTGGATAATTGGTTTCTTTCCAAGGGTGTATACATGCAAAGTCTGCGTTTCTCACACCCACGAATGGAGAGATTTCTCCAAAGAGTCGTCAGATAGTGGGCGTCACCAGCGTGCAGTCACCCTTCATTGGCCGTCTGATTAATGACCGCCATGTACAACAGGGAGAGAGAGCGGTGTTGCGTTGCTAAGAGCTCAGGAGAGCACAGGCGGAGATGTTGCTTACAACACATCTGAATAGAATATCTGACAAGGAGCCAACAATGCTCCTAATAATGCCAACGTGTTCCTCACATAGCGGGCCGACAAGAACTTATTTTGAAATCATTCTGACCGAAATCACTCCTGTCAACAGAAATACTGTGACATAGCCGATGACAACCTGTTAAATGTACATGGCAAAAAAAGGGATGAGAGAGATCAATAGGACACATTTGTAAGAAATTCTAGAGTGGAAACAAACGTCCGGTCTGTGATGCAAGTGCAAGGACAGCAGAACAGGAGTGTGAAAAGAAGACATTTCAGTTATTTAATAGCATTAAACTGGGGATCATCATTGGAAGATTATTTTTCTGTGGTAACAATGTTTCTTGCCAACAAATTTAGGACTCTTGGAAATTTCCTTTTTACATGATGCTCTATTTGGAAGGACGGTGCATTTGTGGGATGAGCAGCACAACAGAGTATAAGCATTATAGCAGGGGTGTCCAAACGTTTTCCTCTGAGGGCCACGTCGGGAAAAATCAAAGGATGCAAGGGCCACTTTGAATTTTTGTTTTTTCAGCTTATCTAGCACACCTAAATAAATATCGTATTGTTTATATATGTGCGGCTTGAAAAGCTTTCTATGAAGCAAATTGTGTATCCCATCTCTATATTTAGAGTAGACGCAGGAACAATTTGTCGTAATATGAGTCGCAAAGCTATTTTTAGAATATGTCGCGGGCTGCTTAAAAATGGATGGCGGGCCAGAAATTGCCCCCTGGGCATTCCAGGCATCATCTAATTTCATGGATTTTCATCGACACTATGCCTATGCCACACGGTTTATGCACAATTTATCATGGATTCTTTTTTTTTTTAAGCTTCTAGTATCAGCATCACCTGACTGGTGACGGAAGGTGGATCATATACGTAAGTGTGGAGAAGACAGGGAGAATACCATGCTAATTGGAGACAGTCATGTCGTTTGACGGAGATAGCATGATTGAGCAGCAGGGAGACATTGAGATGAGATTTTTCAACAACCCGCCTCTGAAAAGCAGCGTTTAAAAGAGCGGCCTGCCAATACTCCTAACCTCAACCCGACTGCATCCCAACTGCATACTTGCGGGATCAGCTTGGCCGTGCAATTGGTGCTGACTTGCAAAAACTATTGGTTGACTAGAGAGTGGAATGCCATCCCACACAGTGTGTGACCTGCATGGTCACGGGAGGAGGGGCCAGGCTCTTGTGCCTGTGTACAGTTCCACCGCAAGCTACCGAGGCTTCAGGTTGTTTGTTCAAAGACTAAATGGTACAATTGCCAGCATGTTGTATTTCTTCCTTGTCACTGAAAAGTCTTTATTCGTCTCATCTACCAAACAAGAGTCAACAGTGGAATAGGCATGTGTGCAACAGACATACTGCATTTGGGCTCCTCATCCCACAAAATGCATGTTCCTTTTAACGTAAACAACTGTTTACTTTTATGTTTGGTTGTGATGTGATCCAATGACATCCAAGTGGTTAAAATAAAAAGACAAATAAAAATGTTTAAAAAAAACACTGCAAAAGCAGAGGTGACTAATCCATGAGGTTCAAACTCTAGCTCTTCCTCACCTTTGGCCTTTTTCCCTCCAAAGCAGCCAGCATCATCCTTCTTCTTCCTCTGTGGCCCTGCAGAGCCAGGGGCCTGTGGCGCTGATGGGTCCTGAAACCTTTCGGCCCCCGGTACCTCTTTGTGGACATGGTAGGACAGGTTCCGCATAATACAGACACAGTTTTCCACAGACTAGGAAAGAGGCGGCAAATAAGCAACGTAACATCGTTAGTCTAAGTGCATCTGCTAAGATCAACCCAACTCTAAATGAGTAGTAGTCAGGTGATGTCCAACCTTATTATCCATATCCTTCTTCCCTACAGCTGATTGGAGAGCATGCAGCAGGGCATCCACTAATCCGTCACACTCCCTCAGTCTGCGCCGTGCCTCAGCCCCGTCTGAGCTCACGTTTCTGAGGTAGACACACAAGTTCATTGAAATTTAGCAAGTGGCACACAACGCAAGAATTGATTGCAGTCACTTTGCTGTGAATTTCAAAACAATAATATTGCAATAAAGCTGTGTAATAATACTTCCTGGGAGTTTGTTGTTAAATAAAAGACCTGAATCCAACATGAAGTCAATTTACACAAAAAATTTCAGCCGGCATGCCATTTAAATCTTTCTCGCAAATAAAACACCCTAACTACTGAGAGAGTGACTGTTGTAAGGTGACACTCTCAAAATGATTGATGAGTCCTGCCACAAAACACTCCTTTTCATGTACAGTACATGCATCTTTATTGTGCATATAACAACACTTTTATTTTTTTCTCAATTTAGAGCATCGGGAAATGCCGGTATTACTTTTGTTGTATCCATTCTTCATTTTAATGTAAAAAAAAAAAAATATATATATATATATATATGTATATATATATATATATATATATATATATATATATATATATATATATATATATATATATAAATAAAGTCTGTTGGCTGACTACTATTGTGCCACCGTTTAGTAAGGCGCGTTCACCACCCTCCGACTCATGTGGCGCAGCACTGGTTGCGTCCTCTTTCACCATGAATCCTTGCATGCTTGCATCTGCGTGAGCTTGTTGTGTGTGTGTGTGTGTGTGTGTGTGGTGCACAACGCACAAATATATATATCAGCAGAGTGGAAGTCTGATTCCCCCTTGAGGGATTATGAATGTGATTTATTCCTGTCCAAAAGACGATGGTGAACCTAATATCACGACTGGAGACAATTTCTCACATATCTCAGCTCAAGTGTTTATTAGGCTGAATGACAATGAATCAATGACAGAGTTTGATCTCTTGTACAAAGCATTTCAAACAAGTCTTTGTCATCAGTCGAAGAGGGAAATTTGCAGTCCAAAGAGAATTTCCACTCTTGTCATATCCGGAGATGTTGTTGCCTAACTGACTGTAAAAGGAAAGGCATGGCAAAAGGTTAAACGTTTGCTTGAGCTCCCACATGTGATTTCAGTTACGAGAGCATCCAAGATGCATAATCCCGTTTGACAAACCCGGTTAAATCCTGGAAAAGAGATACAGGCAGTATTGCAACAGCAAGCAGCAGTGTACATCACAGCCAACGCCACTGCACGTGACTTTGGGTTCAATATAAACATTTAGTGGGTACAACAGCAGCAGTGTATATGTAGCGCATACACAGTACAGAATTCCACATCTCCTAAATCCCAAACTCGTAAAATTCAAATCACAGCCACATCATCTGTTACTGTTGACCGTGATGAGTTGGCCAGTTTATGAGCATGTCCACCAATGTCTTCTATGAAGCAGTTTTAGCAGTGTTCAGCTGTCAGACAATGGTCTCGAGTACTCCTGTAAATGAATCCGAGGAGCACGCACCTCGGATTTATTTGACAGGCGTGTGTTTGGGAGCAGACAGACTGAGTTTTACGGCCAGCTGTTCCATTTTTAGCAGTCTTTTGGGGAGACAGTTGTCTTCCCTGGAAGGATTATGGATCGTGCATCTGTCATTTAAGAAAGCAGATAGCTGCGGTCCCTGGAGAGGTGACCTGGAGGCGTAATATGTAGGTTCTGATTGGGTTACATCAGGATACCCAAGATTACTGATTTTAGCAGTAGAATATGGTTCGACATTCACAATTATTATGACACTAATCGCACATTTTCAGTTATTTCGACTTAGGTGCACTCAACATACGAAATTGTTAAATGTAGGTTTTATCGAAAGCTTTTGTGTTGTAATATATTTTATGTATCAGCATTCCCTGCAAAATGAGGCAGATGGTGCAGTGCAGCTGTGGATGAAAAGACATAGGCTTTTAATTCTTTTCATCAACTCAGAGCAGGTTGTGAGCTTGCATCAGCATTTTTACTGTTCACTGCAAATGGAAAGCTCATTTGTCACTGTCTTGGTGTCACGTTACTGTGAAAAACAGCAACTGTAAATTGCCGCATCAATTCTACCTAAAGGTAGGACGGCAAATGTTATATTGTATTTATATTGGCTGCTACAGCTCTAGCAAGGTCGGAAGGTATTTCAAACAGTAATGTGCCACTGTTGGTCAATTCCATTACTCCTGTTTGGCAATAGATGTTGGATGAGTCACTGAGGTGATTAAAAATCATTTAAAGTGCATTGGGAGTTAAATATTGTGGAGTATAGTTCCCCACAAGCTCAAAACACCATGTGAATATCAATCCATCCATCCACCCACATGCACATCTATGGACAGCTTAGAGCACAGGTGTCAAAGTCAAGGCCCGGGGGCGAGATCTGGCCCGCCACATCATTTTATGTGGCCCGCGAAAGCAAATCAAGCATGTCAAGTTCCATAATGCTTGCTAAAGTCTGAACCAAAATTTCAAATTGTCAGATGTAATCCACAATAACAGTCATTAATCTTGACTTCTGATTTTAAAACTAGTTATTCATCAATTTGTTGTGCGCTGTGTATGTAATATGTGGAGGGGATTAAACATTTATCTGGTTTCCCAAAATTCATAACGGCCTTCCAAGGGAAAACGTAACTACAATGTGGCCCGCGACAAACATGAGTTTGACACCCCTGGTTTAGAGGCAAAGAGCGGGCCCTAGATCTGCCCTGCCGCATTATTTTATGTGGCCCACAAAAGCAAATCAAGGCATGTCAACTTTCATGATGTTCGCTAAAATGTCTACCAAAATGTCAAACTATTATTTGATAAATGTACTAAGGTTGAGATATTGCTATGACAGTAACTTGAAAAATAGTTGAATAAATTCTTGACATCTGATTTCAACAGTAGTTAACAATCACTTTTTTTGTGAACCATTGATGTAATAATATTAGGAGGTGATTAAATGTATATTCTTTCACAGTCATAACAGTCTTCAGAGGGAAACCATAACTTCAACGAAGCCCGTGACAAAAATTAGACTGACACCACTGATTTAAAATCTTCAGTTAACCTACCAAGCATGTTTCTGCAATGTGGGAGCAAGTCGGAGGAATGGGGGTGAAAAAAAAAATCATGGAAGCAACATGTAGACTTCGCACAAGGATACAGACATGCCAACTACTACGTCATGGTGCTGTCACAATATGAATCATACATCTCCATTGTTCAAATGAACATACTGTATGTCTCCTCCGTCAATCAGGACACGGTACAGTACATTTGTCTGTAAATGTTGTTTTATAAATGTCTTGTATTGAATCTCAGTAGGTGTAGCTAATCACCCTAATTCCGGCACTGCACAGTTATGAGGCTATCAGCTGCTCTGGAGAAAAGCAGCTGGGAATAAACTGGGGAGTCACCGATGGAGGCTGACTGAGATGGTTGAAGACCCTCCCCATCTCTGCCATTAATGTAAGTGAGTGTGGAAAAACCCTGCATGTGCAATTCATGCAAACTGGTACAAGGTTAAATAATTAGGCAGAAATCTCGAGACACGTTCAGGGCTGGCTTAGGCTCATTGGTCAATCTTAAGTCTTCATTTTCATATGATGTACAATTTTATGGATCAAATGTGGTGCAAACAATTTTTAGAAGCCCCGCCCCAAACATCTTTGACATGAACTGGAACAGAGATGAAATGTGTGTCCCTCTCATCCTCACAAAATCTAAATGAACAAACAAAAATTTCCAAATAACACTCACTTGGTATGGAACATGATCGTTCCCTCTTTGCAGTTAGACGGGACATCAAACACATCAATGGAGGATGCTTTTTAATACAATGAACATTTCAGTCAAAAGGAACCATGTGACGTCTCTGATGTGGTGTGAGTAAACAAATTCCCTCTGGCATCAGCACTTCTTCCCAAGGCACTAACTCTGCGTCTAGGAAACTGCCGGCTTGCTTGCAGTTACCATGGAGCCATTTTCTCAGCAGCGCTGCCTGCATTAATTGTCGGGCGAGGGAGATCGACAGGAAGACTGTGTGTTTTCTGCCAGCGCTAACATATGGGGTAGGGGTAACGAGTGCTTGTGTTTGTAGAGAAGCTGACAAATGCACATATGTGAAAAAGGCAGAGATCGTAATGCATGTTAAATGAAATAAAAACAGCAATGCTTTTGGTGTAACTTTTTCAAACTACATCTGAGAACTTTCATTGATCCTCTCTTGGTTCTCAAGAACAGCTAGACGTTTTATTGATTGATTGATTGATTGATTGATTGATTGATTGATTGATTGATTTGTGGGTGGGTGTGGGGGGGGCTTCAAGTGTGTCTTTGAGAGGAGAGTCAGTGAGGTACTTTCTGACTGCCTGTATGTTGTAAATGTAAACCAGTGAGATGAAGCATTGCCCGCTGCAATATATTCAGATACAGATTACAGTCTAGACAAGCTTGGCAAGCATGGTCAGGCATGAGGCATTATAATTCAGACACACACGAACCGACACCCACACCCACACACAAAGTAGCTTTGAGATGGTCGCTCGAAAGTTTCAATTTGAAGACGAATACTGATAACTGCGTGCAAGCATACAAGGAGGCAGAGAGGGTAAAATATTCTTTTGAATGTGTTTTTGTAGATTTTTGTTTGCTTTCTATTACAATATTTTCTGTTACTTGTTTATATATTTAAACAAAAGAAAAGAAAACAACATATAGCGCCCCCATTCATCCAACCGCTTATCCTATTCAAAGTTACAGGAAGTGGATTTCCGGCGAAAGGCAGACTAGACCCTTGACCGGTCACCAATTAATCCACTTGGTGTCAAAATCAAGGCCCAGTAAGCATTATCTTGTTACGAAACCCCTCATTAAAGCAACTTAGACAATAGTAATTAGTAATAGTTAATAGTTAGAATAAACCAGTATTCCTGACTTCTTGATATGGTTTCAGTAATAATGGTGCTCCAATGGAAAAGGTAACTAAAATGTGGCCCATGACAAATATGGGTTTGGCAACTCCTGAGTTCATCGCAAGGGGTTTTAAGAGACATAACACTTACATTCACGTTGTCAGAGACTGGGAATTGAACCCACGGACGTTTCGCGCTTCAGCCACTGCAAAGTCAGTGATGTCTATAACCCATCTCTTGATATTTATTTATTTATTTGTTTTATGTTAACAGTCCAAGATGATTGTAGTCAAATGACAAGTTCCAACCCGCCAGTCAGTGGCAGGGTACATGAAGACAGACAAACAGTAACACTCACATCCACACATCAAACCCCGCGGGGGGTCACTCAGGTGTTCTGTCTGGCTGTGTGAAAGTCAGCTGTGTGACCAACTTCATCGCCAGTGACCATATAGAATAAATCCGTATGATATGGACATATGACAACACATCATATCACACGGACTCATGACAAATTGTGATACCTATTGTGTTTTTCTAAATTATTTGTGCTTGTCTGTGTGTAGAGTGTGTCATTCACCCGTTACATCTGGCATGGCAAAATAAAAAATAGTACACTACAAGTGTAAAATTTAAAATTTGCCGTATGAAACACAATGATAAAATGTCGGGAGTAAAAGACTTGAGAACATGGTGAGTGAGTAAGGATTGGTGATTACCAGTACACTTGCTTCAGCAGATAAACAATAATTCAAGTTGGATGTGTTGGCAGCTGCGGCACCACCTGGGTTGCAGTGACACGCTCTGTGATAGTGAAGTGGGGGAATCTAAATCTAAGGTGGAAGGCTCAGGTGGTGCCAGAAATTGTTTCAAGGCTCAGTTTGTAATCCTTCTGTGGACTGACAAACAAAAACGGGACACGAACCACAGCTTTCTATCCCCTATAACCCAAATGCCTTTAAATGTGTCTACTGGTGAGCAAATTTGAATCAACGTTTGACTTAATGTCCAAAACAGCAGAAATGCAAATCAACAAAACCTCAAAGCAATGCTTGTTTCATTCTTGAGTGAATGGGTGACTCTACCTCAAGCACCCGGAAGTGTTTTTGAAGACGGTGGTCCATTCTGCATCACGTGGCTTTGAGTCCTCGTTTGGTTCATGCTCCCACCCGGAGTGTGGGATGATGACCTCATTGGTCATTGTTTGGAGACCGTGGTTTATGATGACCATCTTCAAGGGTTCGTAGGAGGACAGGTTCCAAAGAGTCCCTATGGGGAGGCAAGAGAAGAAACAGATGGTAAAGATGAGGGAAAATAAATAGGCAATAAAGAAAGAGGATTATAGATGAAACATGCAATAAAAAAAAAGAGGAGAGCGGATCAGCCAAAAAGATTGAAAGTGAAAGGAAAAAAAAGGACATTCACAGTGGGGGGGAATACAAAGAGACCGAGTGACGATTCACTGTAATAACAGCTGTCGAGCAGGACAAACGTTATGATCACACTCAAAAGCATGTCAATATTGGCTGAAAATCCAATTGAGGCAGAGAATACAATGGTGGGGTGCTCATAAGCCTGCTATGATGTTACCTGCTTTCCACAGTAGCTCTGCAAGGCCACTAGCATTTTTCTGTGCGGGTTTAGCTGCCTATCAGCATGCGATCATAGGTGATATATCGCACCGTTTTTTTTTTTTTTTATATTCAGTAATCTTTGTGTCAAAAAAAAAAAAAAAGCTAAAAAAATAAACACAACCAGAATTCTGATCTGGGGTCTGTATTCAAGTCAGTCTGTATTCAAACAATATGTTCTCTCTTATATCTGATATCTTTTAGCAAGGATATCACCTCTACATACTTGAATGAATAGAATGGGATCTCTCTTGGTGTAGGCTCCTACCTTCCACTAAATTTGTGGAAATTAGGGTGCCGTTTTTGTGTGCCTCTTTAAACAAGTAGCAGAAAAACTGTTAGCGTACAATAGGTAACAATGAGAAATGGAGATCCATGTTTGGAAGGTTTGTTTTTATGAACTCACTCAGGTTTGTTTGAGTGTCTGTCACCATTTATCACACCTGCTGTTACATTTACGGAGCATAAAACTGACAATCTTATCTGGAGTAAGCTAAAACAAGTTCTTAGAGAGAGCGTGTGTGTGTGCGTGTGTGTGTATGTGTGTGTGTGTGTGTGTGTGTGTGTGTGTGTGTGTGTGTGTGTGTGTG
>CAAKHF010010590.1:25589-45409 GCA_901007745.1 Hippocampus kuda | reverse complement strand
TTTTACGTCAATGTGAACAGGTATTCTTTCGTGATTAACCCTTTGATGATAACCTGATAACATGATAAGATGTCCACTGTCGTAAGCGTTGTTGGCCCTGAAAGGGTGAGTGTTTGATAGTTGGCTGATGTTCAAATTACCGCAAATAATCTACAATTGAATGTCTTTTTAGCATTCTTAGCAGGAATAGTTTCAAACATTTGAACTATCATCTAGGTTTTCAGTTGTGTCAGTTAGAATTAAGAAAAAAAAGAAAAGCAATCGAACGGACCTTTTTTTTCTTTCTATTTTCATAGGAAAAAGTTCGGACACTCCTGACCTACAATAATGACTTGTCACGTTACTTTTCTTTGTCAAAATCTTCAGTCCAACTAGTTTTGTCACGCTACAATCGCCGACATGAGGATCATCTATCTTTAGTGACAATCCAACACATCTTACTGGATAAAAGTCTCATTTCATCACATCAATATATTCAGCCCGCAGGATCGTATTAGTGAAACTCTCCTTGAGCGTGCTCTCAGGTACCATCTTGTCAAAATAGAGAAATGCTTAACATCTTCCAAAAAAAAAATCTGTCTTCTGTGGTCTGTAAAGCCTTATTCAACTTCTCATGCATTGTTCTGTCCCACAGGAGAATAAATCCAATTACCAAAGAAAAGCAATTATTGTTTATGCGAAACATTCTGATGTGATAATCCAGTTTAGCAAATATTTCTAAATATATGTTTACAGTGGTGGCACAGTGGTTGGCGCGTCGACCTCACAGTGCAGAGGTACCGGGTTCAATTGCAGCTCCGGCCTCCCTGTGTAGAGTTTGCATGTTCTCCTCGGGGCCCGCGTGGGTTTTCTCCGGGTACTCCGGTTTCCTCCCACATTCCAAAAAAAACATGCATGGCAGGCTGATTGAACACTCTAAATTGTCCCTAGGTGTGAGTGTGAGTGTGGATGGTTGTTTGTCTGTGTGCCCTGCGATTGGTTGGCAACCGGTTCCCCTGCCTACTGCCCGAAGAGAGCTGGGATTGGCTCCAGCACACCCGCGACCATCGTGAGGATAAAGCGGATCGGAAAATGAATGGATGGATGGATGTTTACAGTCCTAACATAAAAGGAAAGTGAAGTTTTTTTGTTTGGTCAATAGTGCCCGTTTGAATACAATAGGCTGCCGTGTTTCCAAATCATATCTTTTTTTCAATTAGTTTTTTAATAAACCTCATTAAAAATCAATGACTAAAATGGTGATTTTTTTTTAAATTAAATGTAACTATAAAAAACAATGTATCTAACCGGCTGTTGGTTTGAGTACCCGATTCCCTCGACCTAATTAAAGCCAGCAAAGGCCTTCGTGATGGGATGTCTAGAATGGCCCACTGCACACAAACTTCCTTGCTTGGATATCAATATGGAAGTTTCCGTGAGTCTGATGAACTGAACTGATTCGGGACAGCAAAGTCTCAAGTGCACTCGCGAATATCAAAAGCATGAAATGCAATTTTGAATCTTCGCAGGTGATGTGGGGCTGTCTCGTCCAGTAGCGCCCGAGGCCGAACAGCAGCCAGTGACATGATTAACGTTGCCGCAACATTCAAACACAGTGGCGGAGACAATTAGTTGCACAGATTCACCGAGCCCCCGGGAGTGCAAACGCAAGTGCTTCTTATTCCTGTCACGCGACAACGGTGCTCACACACAACCCTCGCTGGTGGAAAGATGTATTCTACATAATTTTTTTGTTTCAAAACTTGACCGAGTTTGTATTTTTGCATATATTTCTTTGCATATCTGGCGTCACGATGTACCCCTTCGGATCGCAAAGTAATTCAAAGTCAATCAAGAGCCTCTCTCCGATGGTCGCGCCGCAGGCAAGTAGTGCACTCCAGTTTGCCTCAATTGAAATTCCGCACACTCTCCAGAATTCTCAGCTATCAGTTATTTGACGATGCTGACCATCCCGAGTACTGATTGTCCAACGATTGAAGACACAAAACATCACGTAGTATAAAATGATTTTAATGACTCTGAAAGTGACTGCTTCCGTTTCAGAAGGATTAATGAGACTAGACTAGACTGTCATGAATGTTTTTATCTGTCGGGCTGTGGTGGTTTTGAAGTGTGACCTAGAAAACGCAACAACGCGTTATGTTGAATTTCCCCGAGGAGAGGAAGGAACTGACAAAGGGAGTCTGTTTCGGCATTTGTGCAAAGTCAGATGAGATTCTAAAGCCAATGACTAATTAATGAGCTGACTCATTTATATATGTGACCGGGGAGAGCGCCGCAATGTCGCATGAGCAAGTAGCTTTTGTAACGGCATCGGCTGGAAACTGGAAACTGACAAACGGATCATTGGGGACCTAATTGGGAAGCCCTATTTGGCTTGAGATGTGTGATCATGATCCATTTTCCCAGTCGATGAGGGGTGAGGGATGTCGGGACATTGTTGAGAGCAGACAATTTGTGTTATATATTAAATATACTTTAAAAAGTATACTTAAGTATAAGTATAAAAAATGTACTTTGTCATACTAAATCGGAAACAATTCATTTGAAAGTTACAGCGATCCCTCGCGACTTCGCGGTTCACTTATCGTGGTTTCAGTGCATCCCGGATTTTTCAAAAGTATTCGTCAAAAAAAATATGTACAGTAATCCCCCGTTTGTCGCGGTTAATGGGGACCAAAACCACCTGCGATAAACGAAAATCTGCGAAGTAGCGTACCATTAACATAAACAGGTTAACAAAAAAGATTGTTTTTTTTTTTTAAAGTCCGCAAACGGTCCGCGAGAAGCTGCTAAACAACAGCGAGTCACATAGAGCAACATATACAGTACTGTACTCCATGTATATGTAAAAAAAAAAAAAAAAAAAAAAAAAATTTAACATGTTTGAAAAAATCCGCGATGCACTGAACCCACGATAAACGAACCGCGAAGTAGCGAGGGATCACTGTTTAGCGAAAATGCCGCAAAAGGTCCGCGAAAGTCAGCAAAACAACAGCGAGTCACATAGAGCAACATGTACAGTACTACATGTATATTTCATTTTTATGTTTACTGTATTTTGTTTATACACTAACCTAACCTAACTTATACATCTTATACATGTATAAGTTTTATATATTAGTATATAGCATTAAGTAATGTTAATTACTACAAACATTTACTTCTACATGCATGTATACCATTAAATTTGGCCTTATAAATATTATATTTAAACTCATACACATGTACATATACCGGTACCTGTACGGGGGGGGGGGCACCTACTTCGCGGATTTTCCTTTTTCGCTGGGGGGGTCTCGGTCTCCATAAATTGCAATAAGTGAGGGATCACTATACACTATAAGTGTGTGTCTGTGTACTTTTCAGTCCAAGAAGTATACATAAGCATACTTCTGTGAAGTTTATAAAATTAAAAAAGTACTCTTAAAGTATACTGCCTCAGAATTGGTTTCATAAAAGTTTACGAATAGTATACTTGAATAAATTATTTTTTGCAAAGGGAAAGCCAGAAAAACGAGTGTCACGCCAGGGGGTGAAGCGGTAGCTCGCCAGCAGGCTCATTCACTAAAACGACATTGACCTTACCAAGGCGTCCCGCTTTTCCGAAGACGAGACTTGCCCGCCACCGCAGCCGCAGAGGGCAAATTTCTGTGCACACATCGAGGTCTTTACGATTTTACTGACGTCACTGCAAAAAGCCATAGAACAGCAACTGGCTCGTGTTCTGCAGGCCAACCAGAACATCCCCCGCTTATTTTTAGGGCAGGGGCCGATCACCATCATGGTACGCCTCTGAAGAGGCACTTGCATCCGAGTTAATATTTTTTCATACATTCCAGATGGCCTTCATCGGACTACATAAAAACTGAAACATCCTCGCCAAATATTTGATAGCTATTAGATTCGTGAAGTTTAATTCCAGCTAAGTGCATGACACAACATCTACTTTCCATCCGTCCATATACACCATTTCCATTCCCCCCCACATCCTCGCTTCCTCCTTCCCTCATCTCAATGCGACCATCATCCAGCATGCGCATTATAGCTCGTCATCGGCGAAGGCACTCAGGAATCAGACTGATGTTCAGCCAGGCAGCAAGGTCACCGTGACCTCTAGTGAAGCGGAAAGTGCACAAGTCTTTGCGGGAGGAGACGCTCCTCGCATCTGGGTCAGTCAGGGATTCAGGGGGTCCATTTTAGAAACGGTTAAAACATCATGCACATTTAATCCTTTCATGCACAAATAATGATAACCTGTAACCTGATAGGCTGTCGTAACCGCTGTCCCTGAAAGGGTAAAACAAGCTAGGTGAGTTGTTTTTGGGACCACCCTTCACGAGTGCCCCTTCTTACTCTCCTAACCCCAATTTAAAATGTGCCAAATGCTTTAAGAACCCGCCATCCCAGAGGCGACCGCTGAACTGGGCCACGAGAAACCGACAAGGGACGTTCGCCGCTCCGTCTAATAAGAGTTCAGAGTGAGGTGATTAGCATGCGCGCAAGCACGCGCGCGCATGCCAGCGCGTGTGTCCTTGTGGCTGCCGCAGAGCTTGAGCAAACAGCAGCCTGACGACAGCAGCTGGAGAGTAGTGATGCAATAATCTTGTTACCATGGAGACCTGAGGTTCCCAAAAAAAAAAAAAAGAAAAAAATCCAAGGGCAGTGGAAAGTCACTGTGCTTGGCTGGCTGGCTGGGACAGCGTGCTGAGATGAGACGCAGCCATTGGCATCAAAATGCTCGACAAGCTGCTTTTCCACCGCACCGTCACATGCCAAATGTATTTTTCATATCATAAATTACATGCACAGTACACAACTAAACAGATTGTAGTCAGACGTTTGGAAAGAGCATTGAATGCCTTGTATATATATATATATATATATATATATTATGTATTATTCGTGTTGTGGGCGTTTGTTTGCTCATTTATGTGTCCTATTACCTCAAGTGTTGGGTGACTTTGATCTGGTTCCGCTAAGCAGCTCGCTCAGCATGAACTCACAAAATTGCACTAAAATACGCCTTTAATTAGGATTTCCATCGAAAATTTTCCCGCCCCTTTGCAAGCTTTAAACACTGTACATGTAAGCACCGAAATTTCGATGCAATGGAACTTTCAATGTCAAATTCCCGAAACAGTGCACCAACTTGGAAACTGAAATGTTTGTGAAAAATCTTCCTCGGCTGTTGCTCCAAAATTCACAGGGGCAAGATTTACAAATGTTGAGAAAAGAAAAGTGTAAAACGTTTCGCGAGACTTAAGCAAATCTCATGGGGCGCCAACAAATCTTGTGAAAACTCAACAAATCTTTTTGTGGTAGTTCAGCCAGCGAATCTCCAACAAACCTTTTGATTGAAATGTGAACATCAGCAAATCTTTAAAAAACATGAACAAGTCTCACAATCGTTCAACAAGTCTATGTGAGCTTCTCGTAACTCTCATAAGATCTCCAATGCACCCCCCCCCACAAACATCTTGTGCCACTACTACAAACTTCTTGAAACGGTTTTGAAACGTTTTGAATCTTTGCAAAAATATAGCAAACCTCGCAAAGTTGCAGCATTTCTTGCCCGACTTCTGCTGCATGTTTGTCATACTTTCGTGAAAGGCGACGACACAATTTTTTGCTGTTTTTTTTTTATTTTACAATACAGTGGTTAACTGATTTTTAATACCGTATAAAGAGTGTGGATGTCGAAATGTTACGTCAAATTCTTGCGAGAGCAATGAATGAAAGTTTTTCTGATGACTGGAACATATTATTTCAACGAGTATTATTTCCCTATTTCATTGATTGTTTCACCCTCCGTTCTATTTTTTTCCCCAAACTTCATTTCCCAGCCAGTTTGCTCATCCCGCCGCCCTCCGCGTATAGATAAGCGCGTCTTTGACAGATCTAATTGAAATCCATCTCAATGAAATCTCCAAATCTCCCGGCTTCACTGCCTTCTGCGCAGTGTGCTGGTTAAGGTGAAGAATCTCCAGCAGCTTTTTGATGTTGATTTCCTGCAAGTATATCGGTCATTAGCATGCAGTGCACCTCTGAAGTGTGTTGGAGAAGAAAATCAAATAAAATAGACAAGAGGAACAAAGAGCTCCCGCTGGAAAGCTCCTCTTCCTCCTGTTCATTTACAGACACCTCACATAGAAAAACGTGCACATGTATGACATCCGCAAATGAAACGATGACGACCACGGTTGGCTACTACTGGAAAGACGATGGGTGGCTTATCGAGGAAGACTGCTTAATATTCCATGCACATATAGTTGCTCCACTATAGCAAGAGTTTAAAAATAGACCGCAGTGCACTGAGCTAATGGGACTGGGGTTCGGGAGGGACAGGGGGTGGGGGGGGGGGCAGATTGGACTGGAAAGTGAGCTGAATGGGATTGACCTTGGATAGTTAAAACCGTGACGTGGAAAAAGGTGGTGTCTATAAGTCATCACTAAATCGCAATTGAAGGAAACCTGGCTGGAAAGCGCCAAGAATGCAAAACAAAGAGATTCAAATCTCATGAGACTTGGAAGAGTTTGGGGGTGGGGGGCGGATTTTTTTTTCTTTTTAAATTTTTTAGTTTGATCTCATTTTACCGCAAAACCAGATTGTCATGGTGTTGCGTGGTTGAGGACCCAAGTGCAAGGAAGCAGAAAGGCAGGATAAGAGGATTCTCAACTAATCATTTACTTTCCAAAATCCCCCAAAATGGAAAACAAAAAGCATGGAAATATCCATCCATTCATTCATTTTCCGATCCGCTTATCCTCACAAGGGTCGCGGGGGGTGCTGGAGCCTATCCCAGCCGTCTTCGGGCAGTAGGTTGGGGACACCCTGAACAGGTCGTCACTGTGTGCCCTGCCAATCGCAGGGCACAACCATCCACGCTCACACGCACACCTGGGGACAATTTTGAGTGTTCAATTAGCCTGCCATGCATGTTTTTGAAATGTGTTAGGAAACCGGAGTACCCGAAGAAAACCTACACAGGCCCGGGGAGAACTTGCAAACTCCACACAGGGAGGCCGGAGCTGGAATTGAACCCATACCTCTGCACTGTGTGGTCGGCGCGCTAACCACTGGACCACCGCGCCGCCCCTAATGAGAACATTTTTATTTTATTTTTTATGTTTCCCCTCCTACAACGCACCTGATTCAAATGATCAGCTCATCACCAAGCTTTGAGAAGCCTGATAATGATCCGTTGTTTGTCTTTGATATATATTTACAGTGAGTTACTGTTTATACTTCATATAGTGGCAAAACACACGTTGTGGAGGAAATTAAGCGTCAACTGACCTCCATAATACAGCAGCTGCAATGTAGCCGTAATCAAGAAGCACGGCAACAACTGCTGAATCGCAATTTTGTGTTTTTTTACACACACACACACACACACACACACACACACACACACACACACACACACACACACACACACACACACACACACACAGTTCAGAATAGATCCTGCATTCGTCTTGTGGGATTTCCCGAATGGGGACTTAATTTTTTGATTCCAACACCTCAAGAGTAATGAACAGTGCATCATAAAAACACAAAGAAGATGGTTACAATATCTCAGTAAGCAGTACAATACAATACAATACAATCCTGATTTATATAGCGCTTTCACAACAGCCACAACGGTAACAAAGCGCTTAACAAAACAGTTAACATAAAGTTGAATAATAAACACAACAGTAGTAGTCATATGTCTTTCTTCACAGAGGATAGAGAATATATGCCTGAGAGTGTCGCTATATTATCCGTCTACATCTGTTGCTTACTATTTTTGTTCAACTCTACATTGCTTAAAGAGTTATAAGAGTGCCATACTGATATCATTCGTTAACCCGTCCGTGGCATTTTGCTGTTCTCAAGGCAGCACCGTAATGCATTCCAGGGTCAAACGGTCATCATCAGAAACCTTTGAATACCTCTACATTGCTGATATTAATCTACAAAAACAATGAAACTGCCAAATTTGATGATAAAGACAAAATGTGATGCATCAATAAGAGCATTGCAAGACCAGTACGCACACATAGTCCGCCCCCCCCCGCAAAATGTGTGACATATCACATTTTAGAAAACTGTTAACATGTTGAAATTCACTACGTGCATCCGCTTAAAATGATCCATCAAGGTGCAGTAATAAACTTCGACATAAATCCTGCGACAAGCAAACAACATCATGACTGCGTTGAATCGAATGCCCCGGCATCCCCGTGAGATTTGGTTTAGACACCAGTCCTTGCCTGACTCTGGATGGTTTTAGAAGCAAGTTTATGCTAAATTTAGGCATTATCATTAATTTAGTGCCGAGGTGACGGCAGCCTGAGCAAAAGAAGCAGACTCTTGCATGTGTGAACCAAAAAAAAAAAAATCTCAAAACAATAGCAGGTGGATGTAGAAATAAACAATTCAACCAGGATGATTCCAGAAACCTGCAGAATTGACATTTTAAAGGCATTTTTACCATGTCTCCAATTTGTACTTGACGGTAGTAGCAACTAAAAAATGTCACCTTCATGCCAGGTCCGATGCAGATCTGATACATTGCCACTGACTGAGCCACTCTCTTAAAACCGATGCACAATTTTTTTCTGCATTCATGTTATTCTTGCATCAATTTGGCTTTTCGTGGAGAGAATACTAATTTAGAGCATCTTCCATTCCAGGAACAGTATACAAACTCCCACATTGGTGAAAAAAAAAATCTGAGCTGGCCTTTTGTAAAATGGTATCTTTAATGTGCAATTTTTCACATCCAGTAATGTTGACTGCATTAATGGCAGAGCTGTCGGTGCCCCACAAATCATCAAGCCTCTTTTCGGGGTGGCGGGGGGCATGTGGGGTCAAAATGTATTTGTTCAATGTTTTTATTAAAAATGTATGACGATTGAAACTGCATTTTAAAACCCAATCATGGAAAAATACTGAGAAATATTCATAACTGAGGTACATTGAATGGAACAAATAACTCGTGTAGCGAACCCAAAATATCACCATGGAAGGGCACTACAATGTGGAGTGACTACATGTTAAAATTTACACTTAGCATAACTAAAGAACTTGTCAAAGTTTAATATCTTGGTCATCTGGTTGCTACTCTGCTCTGCTGAGCAACACAGTTCAAATTGTCGTGTCTGTTTGTTTTGTTTTCAGCCCCAGCTGGAGGGAAGGGCGTGTCCCTCCAGCAGGCGCACATGTTCCGCATTTAGCAATCAAGCCTGCCATGTATTTAACGACTGCCAAGCTGCGAAGTCTCTTGACGGATTATTGACCTTGCTGTGTTGTTTTCTAGACATCTCCATAGTCACTCTCGTTATTCATAGATTGTTTTTCTTTTTCGCTTTTGATCTTGGGCTTCATGTTATTGGCTTCTTGACATTTTGTTTGTTGATTCTTGGTGTTCCCTAGCACCTTGCTTTTTTTTTTTTTTGCAAGCGTTTTTGTTTATGCATTGTTTCTCCTGGCTCCTTGTGACCAGCAATTTCTGTTTTTACTTTGTCCGTGTGCTTTTCTGGAAATCGATATTTTTTTTTATCGCACTTACCTGGAATGCAAAAACATTTTTCAGTTCGGTCCAGAACCTGATACAAATCAACTCAGCGGTTCGCTGTTGTGAGATTATTCCAATGACCAGATGGTTTACGAAGTGTGGGCTTGCTACAGTGGTATGCAAAATGATCACTGCCTACTGTCAAAGTACAGTTCAGTTGTATTCAAATTTTTATTTCAATACATTTGCATCTAACCTTCCAATACTGTTGGTTTCTGAAATCATTTTTTTATGCGCAATAAACTTCATTATGTGAAAACTGTTTTTTTTTTTCATTTTGCTCAATTCAAGCACAGCATTCATGTTAAAACTGCAATGTCACACAATGTACTTTTTGGATGTGCCCTAGACTTACTCTGCTATTGTATTTTATTGATGATCATTATGATGGTACTTGGAGTGCCTAAAAGTATCTTTTAGGTGTAAAAGGTTTGATTCCCCCTATTTTATACCATTCATAACATTGCTTTTGGAGGAGAAATTGATGCGTTTGAAGCCCCCTTGTGATATTTCGGCGTTTCACCACTCGATGCGGTTCCATCCGGTAAGCTTGAACCTATCATTATTCCCCAATGATGAAAATCTGGCATGTGAGCACTAATTGAACTAATTGGGCCAGAGTGAGCACATTCTGGGCCGCATCTCCAAGGTGAGCAGCAGACGTCGGATTTAATCAGAACGGCAAACACATAATAACGCTGCTGTCAAGTATTGATAAATGACAAGATGACTATGTTATGAAATGTGAATAAATAAATGCCTTTGCAAACAACTTCACCGGTTTGGTAATGTTATGTAGCCCACTGTGCAAAATTATTCCTTTTCCCGTGATTTCCCAAGATGGAAATAACTGAATGTGTGCAGAGAAATTAAATATCTCTCCCCTGCTGTGCTGTTTTCGTTAAAGTGTTAAATCGGCTCATTTTAATTTCCAAACTTTGGATCTTGAGTGGGTGAAGAAGCCTCTGAGTGGTAGTTTTATTTCAAATGGCTCTTTTTAAATATTGTATTATTGTATCCCAAAAGGAGCTCTTACAATCAGGAATTCTAGAAATACTTTGAAAATATACAGTGTGTTGGAGTATTACCCCTGAGATAATCTGTGGGGAATTTTGAACCCGGAAATGAGATCTCTGAAACTGCTCTACTTAGGACTACTTTACAGTCCTGCCAAAATGGAACAAATTATTTCCATTTCCATTATTTTCTATTGGGAGAGGGTGAGTGTTTTCTTTTTGCATGAAATTTAATGGAAAACAATAATTTTCCTCACACTTGTTGATAAACTGAGGAGGAAAATAACTCAAGGTGACTTCAAATCAGCTTTACAAAGAATCCCCAGAGTAAAAGCACTTGAAGTTGTTTCTGGTTGAAAGGGCTTTGCTTTTGCCTTTGCTATCGTGATAGACGTTCGGGGAAAAAAAACAAGCGTTGTACTCGCCACAGTCGGTGTGCTGTCATCGTCTTTAATTCAGCAGAGAAGCGGAATCCCAAAGTATGCGAGGAGGCTCCTCCAATCGCAGCCACGACGAGCCGCACTTTAAGTCACGTGACTCTCAATACACGGCGGATAATAAACTCTCCTCCTCACCGCTCTGCATCTTTAACACTTAGGAAACACACGTCTCGACTTCACTCACGCCAATACGCAATTGATTTTTTTTTTCTCTGACGCGTCAAGTGGAAGGAGGAAGGAGAAACGCTTTAAACTAAAGCCCTAGTAAGTGAACGTTTGAGTGGAATTGAGCGTGCGCCGTTCCCTGTTAACGGAACGCAGAAGCCTCTTTAGAAACACGTTAAAAAAGGGAAGAAAATGCATTTACAACATCTTGACCACATCAAGCAGCACAGCGCAGCAAATTACAGTTTAATATGTAGTAAGTGTCCCTAACCATTTTCAAAACGGGCGCTACTTCAGGCACATGAATTAATGTTTGAAACACACTTTTAAAATAGCAATTTTGATTGAAAAACGTTGTTGGTGTGAAATGCCATCATCGGGAATCCTAATGAGAAGTTTTTTTGTGATAAAAGAACAGAGTCTAACCCACAGGTGTCAAAGTCAAGGTCCGGGGGCCAGATCTGGCCCGCCATATCATTTTATGTGGCCCGCGAAAGCAAACGAAGCATGTGACGTTCCAGGATGCTTGCTAAATTCTGAACCAAAATTTCAAATTGCCCTATGTAATCCACAATTACAGTCATTATTCTTGACTTCTGATTTCAAAACAAGTTATTCATCAATTTGTTGTGCACGGTGTATGTAATACTGTATGTGGAGGGGATTAAACATTCATATGGTTTCCCAAAATTCATAATGGCCCTCCAAGGGAAACCGTCACTACAATGTGGCCCGCGACAAAAATGAGTTTGACACCCATGGTCTAACCTTTCGTTTGGCAGTTCCTGTGTTTACATTAGTCTTAACACAATATTCTCTGAGCCTTGAAAGGCAGAATGCTCTAAATTGGCTGGCACTCAAGAGGTTCCTTTTTTGAAAGAGTTAATAATGGTACGAAGGATTAACGCATCAGGGAAGGAAACATAAATATCAATATGCAATCGTTTATTTTTACAGCTCTAGTCATGTGTTCACATGTTCAAATAACTTCAACAGCATAACAAGGAAATGACAATGTCCCATCACTGGAAAAGTCCTCAGGTTACACCCCAGACTGGTCGCCAGTCAATCCCAAGGCACCAATCAAACATGCAATCAAACTCTTGTCTGCAGTATGGACAATTCTTCAACCGCTAGCTAGCATGCATTGGTTTGTAATGTCGGAGGAAGAGTACAGCTGGAATCAACCCATGGAAGCGCGAGGAGAACATGAAAACTCCACATAGCGGAGATTTGAACCGCAAACCTTAGAAGTGTAAGGCAGACGTCTTTACCACTTCTTCACCGTGCTGGGCATGTTACATCCATTACGAGCCAAATTCAAGTTACCAAATATGATGCCTAAACATCTGAGAGAACCAGTGGCGATCAATTGCAATCATGAATATGGTTGCATCAACCATATTCATCTTTGGGAAGGGCGATTGTGTTATTGTTCAAATCAATTTATATGACCAACACACAAATGATTGGAAAAGCAATTCCCTTACTCATGCATGATAACCCAGTTCATAAAAAATAAATAGTAATAGTAAATAGAAAAAGCCTGGATTTCTTATCACCTCTGAGCTGCTCTGACATGCTCTAATCGAGGCTAAAATGTTGTTGCATGAGGTTGTCAGCTTTGTCAGTGTCCAACATTGCTGCATAACTGGTGATGGGATGTCCACACCGGTGATGTCATTGACACCCCCCCCCCACCAATCATCCTCCGATTGACTGAGACTCCCTCCCCTCCACAAAAAAACAAAAAAAGAAAGAAATCACATTTAAGTCAATAAAAGGCGTCACAAGTGGTGGCCTTGTTGAAATAAAGGAGATGTTGCTCCCTGTGGTGACTGCACTGACCTGGATGGTGCAGGTGTACTCGGAGTCGTCCAGCAGCCGCACGGTGCAGTTATACTCCCGGTCCAGACTCCGGATGCTGCTGCTCATCAGTCTGCTCAGCATCTTCCCAGCGGTCTGCGAACCGGACCGGGGAGGACGACGCGAGGCGCATGCATACGAGTTAACGACGCGCCCGCACCGTACTCTAACACTTGGTCGGCGGAGGCGGCCGTAAACTGCGCCGCAGATGGAGCATCTCCGACAGGGTGAGGAGCACCGGAGGTACTGCTGCTCAGTGGTCCACGTTCAAGTGTCACCCCCCTCCCCTGGCCCTTTTTTTTTTTTTTAACCACACCTTCCCCTCCTCACTACACCGCGATTGAATGGTGGCTTTGCAGTCGCCAATCACGGAGCTAACAGTCGTGACTGAAAGCCTCCTGCATGCCAGTACTAATAACAATAACAACATACAATGCGGAAAGTCGTGTCGGGAGTTAGCCGACGTCCAAATAATTAATGCACAAGTCTCCGTATTTGCTGATATGGATAAGACATTTAAACGATCACATCATGAATGCCAATTAATTCAAGTGCTATACTCTAGCTACCTCATGTGTGCCGCATTGTGTAGCCAATGTAAGGGATGGGGCACTATTTAGATCAAATGCGACAACAAGTGTTGACATTAGGTACCATGCCATTACGTCTTGCATTTGTAATGAAAATGTGTTTAATTTTAATCGAATATTGTTTAAAATGCACAAAGTAAAAACTTTTCATGGAACATTGCATAGGCTGTTTCATTCAAATGCAACACTGAGAGTAACAACTTGTCACCACTGATGGTTTTCATATCCAACCCCACGTTTTCCAAAATCTTGCCACGCATTTTACTTAGAGGCAGCATGGAGGTATTTCAGGTTTGTGGTAACACAGTTTGAACACTAGGGGCTGGGGGGCTATGTAAAGGGAGCAAATACAGTTAGCCAAAAAACTAAGGAAAAAAAAAACAGAAACTCAACTCAAATCGTGTGTGCGTGCATGCGTATGCGCGCACGTGTGCACCGGTGCGTGCGCGTGCATGTGTGTCTGCGTGCACGTGCGCTGACGGTCGATTACAGAAGGTTAGTTGGCATGAAAAGTAGATGTTTGGTAAGAAAAGGTTGGGCACCCCTGCAATAAATCAATCACAAAGATAGTAGAAAGCACAAAAACATAAAACCATGATTTTGCATGATGTAAGCATATACATATTGGTATTTATTATTACATTAATTTTCACACGACGTAATTTGTACTGACTGTGTCACGATATTCCGTTATCTCCATGCATTATTTGTTGAAATGAATGAAAAGCTTTGACAATATGACACTCGTTTATGTATATACATCAAATAAATTATTAAGAAGAGCTGCTGTAGGTCAAAATGTGTTGTGATGAACCAGAAGAACAAACAATTGATCGGAATCAGCCATCTTTGTTTACATTTGCCAAGAAGGTTTTGACGCCGGAACTGGGAATGTCAGAGTAGGATTTCTCCGACTTTGTACCTCCCTCGAATGCAGCATTTCTTCACGTGTTTTGCATGGATTGTGGCGACATTTAGTGGCCGTTGTGTGTACTGTACCACAAATGGAGCGCGCGTAGGTATCTCTGACGCCCCGCCTCTATCCTCCTCTGATTGGCTAGCACATTTCCTGTTTCGTAACTCTTCAACGTGGTTGTTACCAAACACAAATCTAGCAACGACAAGCATCGGTTGAGCGGAATAAAAGACGTCTTTCAGGTAGATTCATTGACTTTGCATTATGTTTGTTGTCATGGACCAGTCTGTGTGCACATTGACAAATTAATTTAGTGGTGGTAACTCCCCAAGTTGATACTGTTTAAAATTTGACGTCTGCACTCTTCTGCACACCAATAGCAATTGGTCAAACTGCATACTTTTGTCGGCGGGACTATAAAACAAAAAGAAATTAAATTAACCAGGTATTTACCTCAGATTAAACCGCTGTACAAAACTATTTGTTTAATAGTTACTGATCCACTATGTACATTTGCTTAAAGCTGCAAAAATGCATTTATTGCTTTTAATTTATTTTGTTTAAATTAATAAAATGTAAATTTTACTAAACAACGTAAACACTTTGAAAATATTAGTTCTACAGTTTTGGATAGAACTGAGAAATAACAGAAACTCAGCCTTATGCTAGTCAGCATCTGTTTTGATGTTGCAGGTGTAACTACATGTATGTGTATTGTAACTACAATAATAACAGTGACGCATTTTTATAATATCCCCACTGTATTTTGACAGTGTTTGACAGCGTTTTGTCCCGTGTCTACAGAAATGGGTCATAGATGCATCCACTGGTTCCGTAAAGGGCTGCGGCTGCACGACAACCCTGCGCTAATGGCCGCTCTGAGGGACTGCAAGGAGCTCTATCCGGTGTTCATCCTCGATCCACATCTCTTTGACAAGAAATGGGTGGGCATCAACCGCTGGAGGTTCCTGCTGGGGGCGCTCAAAGACTTGGACTGCAGCCTCAGACTGCTCAACTCTAGGTAGACATTCAGCAATAACACTATGATCATGCTAAAGGTCATTTTAGTCACTGATGTCTTTTCTTTCCCTATCTTTTAGGCTGTTTGTTGTGAGAGGCAAGCCGGAAGACATGTTCCCCAAACTGTTCAGCAAGTGGAAAATAACAAAGCTGACCTACGAATTTGACACAGAGCCTTACAGCGTATCCCGTGACCAGAAGGTGGCCGCACTAGCCAAAGAACATGGGGTGGAAGTCGTTTATAAAGTGTCCCACACGCTTTATGACATAGACCGGTAAGTAATCGCCCACCCCACCCCCCTTTTATTTAACAAGGAGGAAGAACCATTGTGATTTAAAATCTTCTTTCCAATGCCGCACTGTGCAAAATTCTAGTACCGGTAGTTGTTTTGCCTATGCTGTGATATGTCGGTGCATCTCAAGACATTACAATATTTTTATTTTTATATAAAAACATCTGTAGGAATATCACTTTTTTGAAATTGAACTACAGAAATAAACGACCCTCTGTATGATATTCATTTTTTTACTGTTTGTTTTCCCAGAATAATCGAGGAAAATAATGGGAAAGCCCCCCTCACATACAACCGCATGCAGGCTTTAGTGAAGACCCTCGGGCCCCCGAAGAAGCCAATTCTCGCTCCCACTGTAGAAGACATGAAAGGTAATATATCTCACTAAATTTAATTGTCGTATAGTTCTCATGGAAACACAGCACAAAAAGTAATGAGAGTCTATCCTCAAAAGATGTGAAGAGCACTCAATTAGAAGATGACGCACACAACTACCCGATTCCGTCAATGGATGAGCTTGGTCATGATACATCGGAACTCGGAGAGGAGCCTTTCCCGGGAGGAGAGCAAGAAGCTTTGAGGCGACTGGAAGAAAATATGAAAAAAACTGTAATTCTTGTCAAATTTGTCATCGTTCCAGTTGACGCATGGTCTCTTCATGAGAAAGACAGAAATGTCATTTTTCTTAGGATGGTTAATATTCACTAACCTGCCGGCGTGTGTATGTGTGACCTTCAGGGATGGGTGTGCAGCTTTGAGAAACCTCAGACATCTCCCAACTCTTTGAGCCCAAGCACCACAGTCCTCAGCCCTTACGTCACATTCGGCTGCCTGTCTGCGCGCACCTTCTGGTGGAGGCTGACCGAAGTCTACCAGGGAGTGAGTATTATTATTGTCGTCATGAAAGTGAGCAGCCGACCAGAATTTGTATAGGATTGTCAAACTTAAAGTTTCAAGTCAAGGGGCTAGGGTTAAAACTATCCATCAATTTTTCTAGAGCATTTGTCCACGTTAGGATCCTGGATGAGCTGAAGCTGATCCCAGCTGACTTTTGGCCAGATGCATGGTACACCCTGAACTGAGATTTATGCTGACCACTAAACTTTTTCTCTCATTTTTTTCTCGAAGAAAAAGCATTCCGATCCGCCTGTGTCCCTGCACGGACAGTTACTGTGGCGAGAGTTCTTCTACACGGCCAGTGTCGGCGTCCCCAACTTTAACAAGATGGAGGGCAACCCCGTGTGCACACAAGTGGACTGGGACACGAATCATGACTACCTGACTGCCTGGAGGGAGGTATGAGAATCGTATCACGTGTTATCGATGCGACGACCACGACATCACTTGTTTGGATGTCGTCACGAGGGCGTTTATTTTGCAAAGGCTCGGACCGGTTTCCCCTTCATCGACGCCATCATGACCCAGCTGAGACAAGAAGGATGGATCCATCACCTGGCCAGACATGCCGTGGCCTGCTTTCTCACCAGAGGAGACTTGTGGATCAGCTGGGAGGAAGGGCAGAAGGTCAATTTATTAGACCAAGTTGATCCAGATTTGAGTGAAATTGTGGTTTGGTTCCAAGAACTAATTATGACATGCACAATGAGGAAAAATGATTGACGACGGGGTTCGAATCTGATTTCATTTTGATGTGACGTTCACATCTTGAAAAGCTAAGATGAATAACCACAAATCTATATTCATTTGTATAATTTTACCTAATCTGAATAAAATTTAATCTGCAAGATCAAAACTTGTCAAATCAAACAAGAGCTGATCAAGATGTTTGTTTGAATCCATACATCATGACTGAATTTTAAAAAAATGAGGGGTGGTGGGACATCATTTTGAAAAATGTGCAAAATGAAAATTGTTATATCTCTTTCAAAAATAATCTGATTCAACAAAGTTACTGTGTGTATATAGGGTCGGAATCTGTTTAATTTGCTTCTGTTCCAGATTTTCAAGTCAGGAAAAAAGGTGTGAAATATGAGCATTAAAAAAATGTAAAAATCAACAATTGTTACCATCACAAAAATTGAATACCATTTTTGATACATTTGTGCAAGGTTAAAATGTGTAAAGTCAAACAAAGCTGACCCAAATTTTGTCACATATGATGTCCGTCATAAGTAGTCACATTAAATAACCAAATAATAAATTCCGCATATCATGAAATGTAATTGACATCATTTACTGTGATCGCAGAAGCCTTTTGTTCCCTCACGACACCTTATAATTAAACGATTGATATTCTCCTATTGTAACCTGTTGATTTCACAGGTAAAGATCACGTTCAAGCCTTGGCAGAGGTCAGCAGCACTGACGGCTGCCGTTTTGTGTGTTTCTATTCATTCTTGAAGGTTTTCGAGACGCTGCTGTTAGATGGCGACTGGGCTCTCAATGCGGGAAACTGGCAGTGGCTCTCAGCGAGCACATTCTTCCACCAGTACTTCAGGGTCTACTCTCCCGTGGCGTTTGGCAAGAAGACCGACAAAAATGGCGACTACATCAAGTATGTTTATCCAGCTCCTTTTCTATAGCACTTTTGGCATGAGAGGCAAGGTGCTCCCTGGACTGGTCACCTGTGAGACAAAATAGACAAACTGCCATTCACACTCAACATTCACGGCTAAGGACAATTGAAAACTCTTGAAATGCATGTTTTTGGAATATGGGAGGAAGCCGAAGTATCCCGGAGAGAACCCACTCAAGCTCCATAGTGTAGATTAAAACACTGAAACTCAGAACTGCGCGGCAGACACGCTAACCACAAGTTGACTGTGATGCTTTTAAGTACAATTACCATCAAAACAAAGTGTTGGCATTTTCACTAATTTCAGGAAGTACCTTCCCGTCCTGAAGAAGTTCCCCGCTCAGTACATCTATGAGCCTTGGAAAGCACCAGGCAGCGTACAGAAGGCGGCAGGGTGCATTGTGGGTAAAGACTATCCGCGTCCCATTGTGGAACACGAAGTCATCAGCAAGAAGAACATACAGAGGATGAAATTGGCATACGCCAAGAGGCCCGCCGACGCCGACGAATCGCCCAGCAAGAAGCAAGGTGCTCAAACACGTTTTAAAACACGCTCACGGGACACAACATTAGGCACACCTACCATTGTACGTACATTCAAAACTTGCGAGTGTAAATCAATCGTGGTCAATTTATTTGTTGCGCTTGTTTGTTCGTTCACAATGTTAAAATGCCTTCATGAAAATTAATCATTTGACCGTGGAATCAGTTTTTTTTTAATTCTTATTTTAGACATTATTAATTCATCAGGATTTAGCAAGGAAATGTGTAGCTAAATTTCTAAAATGTTAATTTATGTATTTATATTTCAACGGATTAAAACGGGGCGACAAGTCAGATAATGTTGCATTGTCCACCGCGGCGCACCTAATGAAGTGGCCGTTGAAACCATTTTTGTTAACCGTTTCAAATATTGCATTTCCCTCTGGTGTCGTATCTTGCAGGTGTGAAGCGAAAGGCCCCTTCCGTTGTTGACGTGTTGAGGAAGAAAGGAAAGAAATGAGTCCAGCTTATACATTTTTAACAGTTCTTCGGTTATCTACTATTTAGATTGGTGGCATCGGTTTGCTTGTTTGTTTGGGTTATATTGTTAAGAGCTTGTTGTTGCCGGTGTGTTTCTAACGTCTTGGAGCTTGGAGCTGGGAGTAGATGGATGCGTTCTTGCTGTACCCGTGAAATGTCAGCTTTATTCTTTCCATACTGTAATGTTTGTGTCCACATGTACATTGAAAGCATTGACAATTTTTACCATGTTCAAACAGTCTAAATCGTCTTTTCTTTGGCAATTGAAAGAATATTTCATGATGGTCGTGTGACTCACTTTTAAACGTAAAAGCTTCTCAAAAATACGGCTCGGCCACTGCAAATTTACTGCGCTGACTAAAATCTCAATGGACTTGAAGATCATT
>CAAKHF010010590.1:5519-22622 GCA_901007745.1 Hippocampus kuda | reverse complement strand
GGGGGGGGGGGCGGGGGGGGGGGGGGGGCGGCGGGGGGGGGGGGGGGGCGGCGCGGGGGGGGCGGGGGGGGGGGGGGGCGGGGGGGGGGGGGGGGGGGGGGGGGGGGGGGCCGGGGGGGGGGGGGGGGGGGGGGGGGGGGGGGGGGCGGCGGTTAAGGCATTCTTGTGCCTATTTGAGAGCCCACTAAAAATAGTGCAGAAGGAGCAGGCTATGTGTACACATGCTCGTGTCTGATTGGAAAACAGAGCCTCAATTCAGAACTGTGGGGCATCTGTCAAAGAGGGACGTAACCTCTTCCTTGGTAAGTGCACTGCATTAAGGATATTGTAAAGAGCAGTGATTTTATGTTATATACCGGTAGCATTTGGCCTCAGTTAGCATATGCATTATTCCTTTGCAGCTGCCTTTCTACAGTGGCTTGAAGGAATTAAAAAAGAAGAACAAAAAGAAGAACATTTCGGGGGACTAGAACTTTAGTGCACATTGAAATGGGTTCACGGCGGACAATGCCACGCTCCCATTCCGCCAATGGAAGATTCGGCCATGGGAATGGAATCACTGGCAACAGCCGGCCTGGAGGCTGCAGCTACCTCTCCAACGTCAGGCCAGAGAACAGGTACAGTGGGATGGTGATATTATGCACTTTACCTCAGCTACGGAGAGATTGTTTTGAATATTAGACCCAATGCACACTAGGGTTATCTCCTCAGAGAGTACTCAGGTGATTAATTAAGGAAAGAAAATCCCTACTTAATGAGAAATACTAGTTTATTATCTGAAAAATACCTATAAGCGACATCGATTACAACTTTTTAACGTTAGTTAGAAAATTAGAAAGGAAAAAAATTTCAAGGTTTCCATTACACTTAATGTTTAATTAAAAGGGGTCAAATACAATTTGGAGATACATGTTTTCCTAAAAATAATACCAGAGATGCGTGTGTTGATTTTGACTTTGTTGTTCTTTAAAAAGAGGCAAAATAAAATGTGTGTCTCCAGGGGAGACAATTTTTGAATTTGTAATATAGCTAACTAAAAGGAAAAATGTTTAGGGAAAAACAATCCCAGAAAAAAGTTCTGAGTGTTATTGAGGCAAATATATGCTTGATATCAATAAACATGCCTTATTACTTAACAGAGAAATTGTTGGCAAACATAGCACAGGGACACTTTGTGTACTTTTTGCAATGTATAATAAAATGAAGAGACCAGATATTTTCTTGTTCAAGTCGTTCATTAAAGCCAACGAGCCGTAGTATTTCATGTGTAATCGATTAGGGTTTAATCAAACAGCAACATGAAGTGGTGCCTAGAGGCCAAAGGCGATGTGCATCGAGACTCTTGAAACGCACTTGTGTCATGTTTGGTTTTCTCGCTCATGAGTAGCGTGTGAGGGACAGTGAAAGCGTCCACTGACCCCAACACAAAGGAGAGCAACACCAGTGGGCAGGCATCGCTAGTCAAACAAGCAAATACGATTTGTTTGTATCATTACAGTGTATACTGTAAATTAGCAAGAACATCAATACGGCATTCAGAATTCTTTTTCACAAATTCAAGATGGTAATTCACATTAATGTCACCTACAAGGCTGGAGTGGGGGACGAGAGCACAAAACAGTATATTCTAATCATCTAACTGAGAATGACATGTTCTGGATAGTTCAGACTTGGTGGAGGTCTGATTTCATCCTGCAGCAGTGAATGTATTGAACGTCTTCCCTGTGCACAGGAGCACACTGTGCAGCGTGATAGCTCAACTGACACAGGAAACACAGCCCGCCTTCTTGACCACTCTCAAGTCCAAAGCTGTGTCAGAGAGCTCCAATGTCAAGTTCTTCTGTGTGGTGACGGGTGAGCATCGGCATTTGTTTGTCAAGTGTGACTTCCGAGCTAAGTTGGGACAAAAATACGCATCCATGGACAGCATATTGAGTCAGGAAATCATAACTATAACGGTGGTATTAAAGGGCAAGTCAACCCAAACGTTTTCTTGACAATAATAAATTCAATACAGAATTCTCATTATCAATCAATTAATTCATCAAACTTTATTTATATAGCACTTTTCATACATAAAAATGCAACTCAAAGTTCTGGACAATGTTTTAAATCATTTCAAACTTATAACATAAAAAAAAAAGAAGTTAGTATTGTGTCTTTGCAATATTAGTTAAGCAGCAAAATCCACCCGTCTCTGCCCATCTCAGGAGGCGGCCATTTTGCCACATTTGGTCAACTGAAAATGACATCACAGTTCCTACGGGCTAACAACCAATCATGGTTTCGGCTTCAGAAAACAGGTGGTTGTTACCTGAGCCCTGAGCTACCATGATGTCATTTGGCAGAAAGTGGGAAAATGGCCGCTCTCCAAGATGGCTAAAAAAATGGGTGGATTTTGTTGCTTAACTCATTTTAACTCACAATATTGATCAGAACCTCGCGTTTAGACTGCACATGATGATGATGATGATGATGATGGTGATAATGATTATTATTTAATTTGTCGTGGTATGAATAGTACTTTTAAGGTTTTTAATTTTTTTTTTTTACCTCTTGTCTCTTACAGGTTATCCTATTCCTCAACTTACTTGGTATAAGGATGACAAACAGTTGGACAGATTCTGTGGACTTCCCAAATATGAAATATTTCGCAACGGGCAAACGCATTCTCTGCATATTTACAAGTATGTGGACTATTGAAGTGTGAAATAAGATATGAACATTGATGGGATAATACATTGTTTACTGTATCTGAATCAGGCCCCAGGTCCTACTTATAATATTGTTAAAATTCGAATGGTCTTCTCCACGCAGTTGTACTTTGGAGGACGCAGCCATCTACCAGGTATCGGCCACTAACGCCAAAGGCATCGTGTCGTGCTCCGGGGTTCTGGAGGTGGGCGCAATGAACGAGTTCAAGATCCACCAGCGCTACTTTGCCAAAATTAAGCAGAAAGCGGAGAGCCGAGGCAAAGAAACCGATGGCAAGGAGAACCAGGAACCAATTCGCAAAATCAGCTCCGAACGCTCGCAGAGGAATCGACGCTCCACCACGGAGGTCCTCCTGACCATACCTAGCTCCACGGAGGACAGGGTCACAGAGGAGTTAATTGAGTCTGTCTGTGATGATTCAAAGGTGAGGTTGGAGAAACCAGTGGAGGAATTGGTGGGAGAGAAATCGGCACCCTTGACTAAGACTTGTGCGAAAACAAATGAGAATGGAATCCTTGGTGGTATTGACAAGACTCCCTTTGTCCAGAAGAAGATCAAGATTTGCCCCAGAAGTGAGAAGAAGCCTGAGGAACCCATAGAAGTAGAGAGTTGCAGAAACATTGCAGAACGTCAAAACAGAGCGCCTTTTGGAAAATTGTTAAGGAAAAAAAGTTCAGAGGCCCTCAGAGCTCCGGAAGGTGCGAAGAAAGACAAGGAAAGTGTCTTTAAACGTGACGAGAAAGTGTCAGAGATGGACCCTCGAAGACCCTCCAGATTTCGAAATGCACCACAACCCCAACAGCCCTTGAACCGAGTCATGCAGCACGCAGCTGATCCTGGATCAGTGGATGGGATCCTTAAGAAGAAGGGTCCTTCACCTGACCAGACCTCAGATCAGCCGCCGCAAAAGGAAACAAAAGTGACACAAAGGAATCCATCCACGCAGAATGAGGTGAGCTTTTTTTTCCGTCTCCCATGAGCTCATGGGAGCATCATTCCAGGCAACACAGGCAACCTGCTGCTATTTATGGCAGCAATAGTGTCAGAGCATTCCAGTGGCAATGGGAAGCTGTGTGATGCACTCATGTTTACACATGCAACAGGCTGGCAATGGGGTTAAAAAAAAAAAAAAAAAGAATAATTCCGTTTTTATAATTCCCTCTATAATGAATGAGCCTGAGGATGATATAGTGCATTACAGTTTTGCATCACAGTGTGAGCTGTTTCCAATATGCTGTTTATCTTATTTCGGTGTGACAGCGTTTGGTAAAACCACTAACCACGAGAGCACAGACCTCCACCAAGACAAATAGACCTCATTGCCATTTTTAAATTGGAAGTCATTGGTAGTCCTATAATGACTCAAATTATCCAACCTATCAGTTTTGTATAGCCACACCGTTGCAGGGAGAAGGTACCTCTTATTGTTGACTACACCGGACTGTTTGCTCGACGATCACGCTCACATTCACACCATGACTGATTTCCATTTACCATTATCAGTGTCATGACTTAAAGCAAGAGGATAAATTCCTGTACAGATACTTGTTTGTTTTTTTAATGGTTCAATTTCACTGTTTACTGGAAGCAGTAGGAAGATAATAGGTGGGACAGGACTGTAATATTTCACTTTTAAAGTGGCATGGCGAAATCCCAGGGAGACAAAAAAATGGCGCAAGGTCAAAATAAGTTCCCAAAACGCACATTAAGCCTGATTCAGACCGAAATGTCATGGATTCTCTATTGGTGTGTGCGTGCCGTCTCTGGAGAAGTCCGGTGTTAGCTTCTTGCATCATTCTTCTACCTAACCAACTAAATGTGTACTTGGAGAAGGGCTAGTGCTTATGCAACCGTGTGCACACTGACTGACATCAGTGAGACAAGACGCAGCTCAACTCAAGTGCCTCTCAAAATGATTGGCATACCATTGTAACTGCACGACAACGGAAAACAGCCACGCTTGTGAATAGACCTGAGCTTTTATAGATTAGATAGAGGGGCAGTAGGTAAAGCATGCTATACATTAGTCAGCATTTAAAACAAATAATTGTTTTAGAATACTCTTAAAGGCTTTTGGGGTCAATTTTTGCCGCACGAAATGAGTGAAGTGAACATTATTAGCCTTGCTTATCGTATCTGCTTTTTATTATGGAATGTCATGTGACTCAGGGAACCTCTTGCTAATTATAAAAGGGAGTACAGCTCATGTTCAGGCGTGATGTGGATTTGACACTGTCTCGACCACAAATCAGAGAGCTGTTACGCTGTACTCATCACCCTGTTGTAACTTAACAGGAACGGGTTTCAAATGTTGCACAAGCAAGATGTTTTGTAATAATGTATCGGAATTCTGTATTTCCTTGATCAATGCTCTCATATAAAACGTGTGATTGTTTTCCACCACTGAGCTACCAGATGGAAAAGTTGCATTTGTGGATCATCTTCACTGTCTCCTCTTACTTTGCCAGCAATAGAATCCAACTGCTGGGCCTATTCTAAATCAGACTATATTTCCATTTCAGTGTTTCTATAACTTGCTCCTATCACTAGGTCACTTGTGGCCTCTAGTAACACAGTTGAGGTTCACAAGCAGCCCACACAGGGTGAGAAGGATTAAAAGTGAAATGTCAGTCTTGATATAATGGTTAAAATCTGAGAACTGCATGAAAAAAAAGATACTCTCCATGAGTATACAGTGTCTTAAACAATAGATCTTGCAACCAGTTCAGGGTGTACCCTTCCTACTGCGCAAAGTCAGCTGGGATAGGCTCCAGCATGCTTGCGAGCCTCGTGAGGATAAGCGGTGGTAAGTGGCGTGCACCTTGAACTGGTTGCCAGCCAATCGCAGGGCACACATAAACGAACAATCATTCACAATGTGTACACATAAAGGCCTCTTAAATCAGGCTGTCGCCTCTTCAAATAAGTGAGTTGAGTTGAGGAAACAAATGTGAGAATTGTGTTGCAAAAGAAACACATCACTAAATAAACAGAACAAACAAAAAGAAACATCTGCATGGTCTTACAGCCATGCAAAAAGTGCCATTCTGATTAGCCATCACAGAAGACACATCTTAACTCATTCACTCCCAAAGTCGTACTTAGATGTCTTTTCAGTCTGAAAATGGCCAGCCATTTTCAGACCCTTTCAGACCCTTTTCAACTACAGTCAATATAAAATGAGGAGCTGGGATTAAATGTGTGGCATCTGAAAAGACATCTAAATACGTCTTTGGGAGTGAATGAGGAATTGTAGCTTTTGTACTAATGCTTGTTGCTGGTTACACTGTTGCTGTTGTTGGAATTACATGTGTACCCAAGTCCTGTACAGCCAGGAATGGAGTATCATTAGTATTTACAGCCTGGAAACATGTGCTTGTATTGTCTCCCAAGGTTACACAGGCCCCTACATGGATGAGAGGGAATGATGCACCTGTCAACCCGGAGGCTCCACCTGACCGACGTTTGGCAGCAGCAGATGCACGACCGCAGCGGAAAATCCCACTGAAAGGAGCCACTAAAACAGAGGACCCCCGCCTCAAATCACCGCAACACAGACGGCATCATTCCAAGGGATTAAAGGAAAGCCTTGCGGCCCCACAAAAATCGGAACCTCTTTCAATTGCCGAGAGACAAAGCCAACCTGATTTACTTGTAAAATGTGTTGAAGGGATCGGAGTACAAGGTTATAAAAAGGCAGATGAAAATAAGGTGAAGACGTCAAAAGAAAAGACTGTTAAATGTGTGACTGAAACCACAATTAGACCAAAGAGTCAACAACTAGAACACACCAGAGATAAAGGCGCTGAAGTCCCTAAACCCATGGTTGTGTCTAATAAGGATAAACAAACATCCAGTGTAAAACTCAACTCGGAATTACAGTCTGATAAACAAACTAAAGTTGTAATTGCTGACCCATACAAAAAAACTCCCAGTGTAAATGAACAGCAACCCACAAACATCCGAGAAATCCCCAAACCTTTGACCAGAGCCGTATCCGTTGCAGAACGTACGAAAGCCCAAATAAGGGCTCATGATACCGCGGTAACAAGTTGTGCTAAAGACATCCCTGCAGATTCCGTAGCACGTCCCACTGCAGCAGACAAACGTCAAAACCTTAGAAATGATGAAAGTAAAATTACAGCTCAAGAGAGAAAGACAGCACCTGATATCATACCCAAGAATCATGTTTTTAGAACTACTCCAAAGGAACATTTTATACAGGAAAGCCATCCAGAAAAGAATAAGATTGCTCCAAAGCCTCCGAGTCCTTGTCCTTCGCCTGCCACTGATATCTTCAGCATAGAATGCCCTCAGGATGTCATAGCCTTGCCCAATGCAGGTTCTTCAACGAACAATGGTTCTAATCCCATGAATCCGAAAGAGATTGCAACTCAAGGGAGGAAGCCTGTTGATCAAACGTCTCCAAAGGAAAATCTTGTGAAGCAAAATCATCGAGGAAAGACAAGGACTTTCTCGGAGGATCTTAGTATTTGTCCTTCATCTGTCGTTGATCCTCTTAGCATGGAAGGCAAAATAAATGAGGCAGACGTTCCCGATGCAGGTTCTTTAAATAACTTCTCTTCTGTTCCTGTTAATCCTAGAGAGGTAGAAAATGAACTGAAAAAACGAGTACCTGATAGAACATCTCAACATGTTGGTGATAAAACCTCTCCAAATGACAATCTTGTGAAGCAAAGTCATCTGGGGAAGCATAGTACTTTACAGGAAGATTCTAGTCCCTGCCCTTCATCTGTTATTGATCCCCTCAGTATAAAATGCAATCAAGATGTTGCGGCCATTCCCCACGCAGGTTCTTCGAAGACTTACCCTTCTGCTCCTGTAAATCCAAAGGGGGAAGCAACTCAAAGACCCACATCAAGAACCAAAAGTGATCCGATTCAAGGCAAAGAATTGGGACTTGTGGAAAAGGTCATCCCAGACATTAAATTTGAGGGGATTAATGGAACCACTTCCCAAACACTGATAATGCAACACAGTCCAACCAGTGGCCCACAGAGGGCGTTGAGAATTTCCAGTACAAATGGTGAAGATACACAAGAAGACAATCTTCATATCCATGGGGGGTCAATGGATGAAGACATTCAAGGGATCGATATCTTACCAAATTCAAATGTCAAAGTCAGTCCTTTATTGCAGAAGGGAGAGTGTGATTCGTTGCTTACTCCTGCGACCCCACAAGAATTGGCCTCAGGGGCCCGTTGTAAGATCCTTTCATCCAAGGACAAACTGGAGGAGACCATCTTCCCATCTGATCACCAACTTGAGAAGCAAGAGGTTTCTCCCCCTGACGGCACGCTTCCCACCAGTCCCGTGTCAATTGTTTCATCTCCAGACAGTTCCCAACGGTTACCTCTACTTCTTCAGCCCAAGGATGATAGCTCTTCTCCTGTAGAAAAACGTTCGCCAATGCTGGGAAGAAAGAATGTGACCGCTGAATCAAATGCTTCAAGCCAACCGCCCAATGAATCCATCCAAAGTGATAAAACTGAGAAGGATCGACGGGACCCATGCAAAGGTAAAGCACCTTTTACATCAAAACCTTTTCCTTTCCATGTAATCTCTATAGAGTTTTTCCTCATTATGGTTGCAGGTGAGCTGGAGTTGGGTTGTGTTGAGGTGGGATACACACTTGGCTGGCCAACAGTCACTCAAAGAACCATTTAAAACTTTGGGAAATTTAAAGTTGTCAGTGGACCCTAAATGCATGTTTTTAGAGTGAAGAAAGCCTGGGATGTGTTTGCAAGTCATCCATTGTTCTGCCCACCCATAAAAATAGAGAAGTTGTTGACTAATTGCTGCCATCATTTCAGCTTTTAAAAGCCTATTTCCAAGTGGTACTATTCGGTTGAGTTCTGTATGGTATGAATTGTATTGCATTTAACCACGCAGGTTAATGGAACACTCTAAATTGTCCTGAGGTGTGATTGTGAGTGTGATTGGTTGTTTGTCTACCTGTGCCATATGATTGGCCGGCAACCAGTTCAGGGTGTACCCCACCTCCTGCCCAAAGACAGCTGGGATAGGCTCCAGCATGCCTGCGACCCTCGTGAGGATAAGCAGATTAGAAAATGGATGAATGGATCGTTCCTCTGCAATTAGAAGCCTTATAACAGATACGAACGCGCTTCTCAGGGTCACATCTCTTCATTTTAGCTCCTCAGGTTATCCGTAAGATCCGCAGCGAAAGGTTTGCAGATGCCTCGGGGCACCTTAAATTGTGGTGCCAGTTCTTCAACATTCTCACTGACTCGACTATCACTTGGTACAGAAATCAATTGGAAATTGCCCGGATTACAAAAAGGTATGTTCCTAAAATGTTTTTTTTTTTAAATAAAATACTGATTTTTTTTACCTATTTGTCTCTCAGTGCGGCAGATGAAAGCCAGGTCAATCTGGCTGTTGTTCAAGCATCAAGCAAAGACTCTGGAGTTTACAAATGCACAATCACAAATGACTATGGAAGTGACTCAACTGATTTTCTGCTTGGTCCAGACAGTATGTAGTTACTTGGCACATCAATATATGATGTGAAATTATTAACTTCAACTACACTAAGTGTGTTGTCTCTCCCAATTTGATTCAGTCTTGGCAGGGATTTCTCTCCGTGAGGACCACAGTGGTAAGATCAGATGTTAACATTCAATACCACCAAAAGATGAGTGTACTTCCAACTATTTTGTCCTTTCATCAAGTTGGGGAAGAGATAGAAATGGCGCCATTGGTGTTCAGCAAGGGCGTGGCCGACAGTGGTGTCTTGGGCAGCAAGTTGTTCGGTCGTGTCATGGTGCACAAATCCTGTATTGGCAAAGGCTGTGGCCGCAAGGTGTGGAGGGCTAAAGTCATCTATGGACTGGAGCCTGTGTTTGAATCCGGTTATACGTGTATCATCAAAGCCCAACGCCACATCGCTTATGGTGGCAAGGAGGAGCACGGCCTCACAGACAGGAACCTGGACTTAGTCAAGCAGGTATGGCTCTCTTCTAAATGGAAACGTTGATGTTGTAGGTAATTCTAACCTGATATTTTCCATTGTTCTGCACACAGGACTGTAAAATTCAGAATCTGGCTCGTGAGTACTGCAAAATTTTCTCCGCAGAGGCAAGAGTTATCGAGAACTTTGGGGCTCCTCTCGAGTGAGTTTGACTTGGGCTCTTATACTTTAAATGCATAAGGCTTGGCACGGTGAACTAGTGGTTAGCTCATGTGCCTCACAGTCAAGAGGTCCTAGGTCACACATTACTGTGCAGAGTTTACATGTTCTCCCCATTACTGGAGAAAGGGAGTGTGAGTGTGCTAGTTATTAATCTAAATGTAAAAGGATTGATTTTAGTCACAAAGAGGAGCCTTGATTGTTGAATGAAATTTTTGTCATCGAACAATTAAAAAGTCATCTTTCCATGGTATGACCCCTTACCCAACGGAACTCAACCGCTCTGTTTGGTGGAAATGTCTGTTGTCTTTGCTCATTATCTCATTCACTTCACACTGATCTTTAACACACCAGGATCATCCCTGTCTACTTGATGTACCGGCCAGCAAACACCATCCCTTATGCCACGGTGGAGGCTGACCTGGCTGGAGTCTATCAGGAATATGTAGTGATGGATCATACGGGGAGGATCGAAATGAAAACCACCTCTGAGGTCGAGCTCAAGTGTTGTGCTCTGCAGCACTGGCTCTTTCAATGGACCAATGGAAATCTGCTCATCACCCGGCTCGAAGGTAAACTGGGATTCTTGAGTACCCAAATACAGCTTAAAGCGCCTCATTCTTGGGTGTGATTTGGCTGATGCTGCATAGGAGACAACCCGAAGCAAGAAATCCACTCAAAAACACAAACCTATTAGTGTTTCCAAGTTTTCATATAGAAACCATTGCAATAAGATCAGATCGAAGTTTACATTTAGTCATCACAGTTTTAGATTTTGAAGGTTGTTTTGCACAAAAAGTTGGCCCGCTATCTGGTCTGCCACAGGCAGCCTGACAAATGTGAATGAATCTTAGAGAAATGACAAAACTAACCTTTGCTCCTTTTCAGGGGTTGATACAAGGATCACCAACATTGGAATTACAGTCAAATATACAGGGTTGGTATATCATTCGGGTTTTATTTCAGTGAATGATGCGTGTGAAATTCTTTTACCGCTAATTTTTCTTTTAGACTCACAATCATATTTTCATGTTGCTGCAGACATCAAGGTCTCCAAATGGAAGGCAAGCCTCAAATGTTTGAGGGTTTCGTCTCGCAGCACCAGTGTAACTATTTCTGTGGTCTGCTGGGCCTGAGGTCGCTCAAATTTTTGGACTCTCTAATGGCACCGGCCAAGCCCAAAGGCTCCAGAAGCCCATTGCTGCAGCGCAAGAGTCAGGCTCCTGGCTCCTGCAGCCCACAGGCTGGCAGGAGAGCAACCGGCAGCCCCCGGATGCTCAGAAAAGCTGAGCAAGACGCCGCAAAGAGCCCGAACACTGCTGTTGAAGTCTCATTGTGAAGCATGACAGATAATGACGTTACCAGACACCATTCCATGTCTTTATGTGGATTATTTTTTCAAGACTCAAGTCCCTTACATTTAAATATTGCACCGATTACATCAATTAATGAACTTGCTGGACTGCTTGGCGATACATCAATCTTTTTCTTACCGAGAAATGATTGCATGCTTCCAACTTTATGCAAACAGTCTGAGGAAGCCCCAGACCTCAAGCCCACCCAACAATTTTGGGATGATCTAGAGCAGAGATTTTAATTTGTTGATATAAAACGTATTCCCAGATGATGTCCATATTTTCTTTATTTTTACTTCTTCAAGGTTTCCCAATACTTTTGCGTGGTTAATTTCTGAAATCCTAACAGATATTTAATGTGTGAGAGACCCAAAATTAGACCATAAATATGGACATTTTGTTCTTATAATGTTTCATTTTTATCCCTTAATTAAAAGTCAATTTTACAAAAAGAAGACATACTATTATGGTTATTATTATTATTATTAGTAGTAGTAGTAGTAGTAGAAGTCGTACTGGTAGTAGCATCGGCTGTGCTAGTTATCTGGTAACTCCACCGCAGTGAAAATGTCTTGCCAGCTCTTCTTGTCATTTCCACAATAGTAGGACCGATTTTAAAAACACTCGTCTCTCTCACTTTGAGCTAAGCACTGTTGCTGGTTGGCCTGAATTGTTTGTTGTACTGATATACGCTTCTGTCTTCTTGATTGGATATCGCCACGTTTCACGTGACAACAACAGAGTCAGTGGCTTGAACGTCCTCTGTGGATTAAAACAACATTCATAAATATTGAACGTGTTTACCATTATTAAGATCAAGTCAACTTTTTTACAGCTGGTACCCAACCATGCGGGAATGTAAACATTGCGTTGTCACATGACACAGATGTACAGTGACACACACACTCATTGTATATTACTGCAGAACCGCGTCATGGTCAATGTAGCTGGTTGTAAAATAAAACAAAGCTGTATGTATAAAGAGAGGTTTTGCGAGTGTGTGTCATGTATTTTATGTTAAAAAAAATAGCATATTTTGTATTCATTCATTATCATGTTGTCTGAAAATATAAGGGGGGGAAAAGTGAATTTTCCAGTTGTCTTATCACATCTTACCCTAGTTTTTTGTACATTTTACTTTTACCCACACTGAATTTCCTCCTGGTTTTGTGTACTTAAATTCATATGAGGTGACTGGGATTGGGATACTTAATGTAAAAATATACAGTATACCGGTATATTGCTGAAGCCTACCCCAGCTCTCGCCGGGTGAAAGGTGGGATACACACCAGGGTGTGGTCGTCAGCCAGTTGCAATGCAGTAGCTAACTATTTATTACAGTAAAAAAGTTCACAAAGCCAATTAAGGTTGAGTCGAGTTTCCAAAAAGCTACAGTGCTTTATAACTCATGTGGAATTGAGTCAATATGTACACGTAGTACTCACTGAGCTTTACATGATTAAACTACAGAGACACAAACACTACAGTCAATACAAGAGCTAGTTCTTACTACTACTACGACTTGGTACACTGAAAAAAATGGGGTGTTGAATTTATTCCATTTTATTTTGTCAAGTGATTGCACAAAATAAAATCATCTGCATTCAGATACATTTTTTAGCCTATATATCTACTTAAAAATGTATCAATCCAGATGTTTCTATTGTGTGCAGACACGTAACCAAATAAAATGGAGTAAATTCAACACGAGTGGCATAGAGGTCGACTGGTTAACACGTCCACCTCAAATGGCAAAGGTTCCATTCTGGGCTTCAGCCTTCCTGTGTGGAATTTGCATGTTCTCCCCCATCAGTGTGCGTTTTCTCCGGGTACTCCGGTTTCCTCCCACATTCCAAAAACACGCGTGGCAGGTTAATGGAACACTCTAAATTGTCCCTCGGTGTGATTGTGAGTGTCTCTGTGTGCCCAGTGATTAGCTGGCAACCAGTTCAGGGAGTACCCTGCCTACTGCCCGAAGTTGACTGAGGGACTCGTGCACAACATGAATGGTTATCTTTGCAAATACATTTGGTGCCGGGGGTTTTCAGTGCTCCGTATCAGTGCTATTCTACTACGTTTTTGTGTGTGTTTTCCATAGCATTCGAATTCAAACCTACAGGCCTGTTGGTGAGCAGAAGGTAAAAAAAAAATAATTCATTCATAAAAAGAAAAAGTGTAATGTCACGTCAAGTGGAAGAGCTGAGACATATGCAAATCAGGAATATTTGATAGAAATGAGTCAGAATGAGATATTTTGTTTATTGGGATCCAGATGATAAAGATGCACCAACTTTGTGCCAGTGAGCTGTTTTGGCTAAATTTGGAGATCGGCGTGTTGCGTGTTTGTTTACCATGCAAAAGGCTAACCTCATCATGATAATCATTTGTGATTCGTTGGTCATTAGTGAGTCATCCTTTATGTAAGAGCTCCAGTGTGACCACTGGATGTGATCTTGACCAAAAAGAAGTTCACTTGTTAATGATGTCCAGCCGCATGAGTGTCTCATCCTTTAAACATAACCGACTCACATTTGGCACATCAACAAGTTTAATTAGGTCTTTTATTTATGCTTCAGCTGAGTGTTATCTTCTGTCTACAAAAAATGGACCTGTGTGTCTGATTGGATATGTGACTGAAACCGGATAAGACACTCCTGCCACCTACTGTTTGTTCAGTCATTTGACAAGATGAAAAAATATATATAGGTGATGGCGGCACAAATAAATAAATGTTTATGAAGGAATTAATTTTTAAAAAACAAACAAAGAAGTAATGTAACAAATATTGCAGGACAGGAAATTTCATTTAGATCTTTACATTTATTTTAGGGTACTGTCATTCTAACTACAACGGTTTGATTTGGCCTCTCCTTCAACGACATGTTTATCATGATTTTGAATATTTTGGTTGGCTTTTGTAGCATCTAAAAAAAAAAAAGAAAAGCGCACATCACATACTATACGCCCCCAATAATGAATATGTTGTTAAATGAATACTCTGACTGTCAATCAAAACTGAGCCCAATGCACATTTTTATGCATATTTGATCCACAACTGTTTCCCATTCACTCAATTCACAAGATGTATCCGTATTTCCAGTGTCCAGTGTATTTAAACAAGTCCCATTAGTCTGAGTGGAACATTGTCAAACAATGTGACATTGAGACTCATTTTCCCGCATGTCATTACGTAGGAAGCTGTTAGCGAAGCGGAGGAAATTAAAGGGAAAAAAGTTGCTGTGGCACGAGCAGCTCTGGCGGAATGCAATAAAGACATCACTCGGGATAATCTGAAGATTTAGAGCAGCAAATGAATGAATTGCCAGTCGTCAGATGAAGACATTGTATGTTTAACAAGGCCTAATGTGGATTCGATCACTCTGAGGTCATCATTTTACACATTTGACAAGTTATGAGGTGGCGAAAATACCCTGACCTTATTTGCATGTCATTTGAGTCCTCTTTTTTTTCAACAGATAACACCAGCAATAGATGCAGGAAGCCGATGTTCCGTTCACAAGATAGTGCCGACTCGTGTGCTATAACGTCAGTCCTCTCGCATTTTGCTGTCTCATTGACCTTAATTAGCACTGGCGCTAGATGTTAGCATGCAGGCGGACGATATGAAAAACATCCCATGCGCCGATAAATGCCACAGCCGAGCTGGCATTTCAGCAGTTTTATCTGCAAAAAGTCGCCTTTGTCCACTCTGAATACAAGACAAATTGGAGGCGTAATCGCACATCATTGCCTCAAACGTGAGAGCGTAATCACTAACTGTCCGTGCACACACGTGCGTGATGCACTTCTTTTCGACAACAGTCATTCACTTGGGGGGGATGTTCAGCTTGACAATGACCAAAAACTTTTCATAACCTTGCTATGTGCTCAATGGAGGCTAGTGATGGTGTGATTAAGCTAACATGTAGATGAGCCATGCAGCGCATGTGTTTCTTATGTGTATGAAACATGAGAGTCATTGAAACGGAGTGTAAAGTCATCACAAACCAACTGTGAAATTCTGTTCAGCGATGTGGCGTTCACACGTTCAAATGCGGCGGCCCATTGCGGGGCGTCATAGGCGTTAACGTCGTAAACGCATATGAAATTAGCTGCGATTAAAGCGCATGGATGCATGAATGAGACTTCAATGGAGATGTGTGATTTTAACTGTTTACAACTTCTGCCAAGGCTGAACAGTCCTATTTGGCGCCAATGGACATGTTACAGTATATCTTCATGGATGCAAACCCCCTGCTCCTTAATATGTCTAAAATGTTTCATTTTTCAGTCATGGAATTCTGACATTTTACATTTTGCTTTATTCTTTGTTCACACCGAAAATGGAAGGTAAAAAAAACAAACAGAGACAGAAAAAAAGCAAAATTCTTGCAATTTTTAACACACTAAAGTCACTTTTATCCAGATCTGCGACAAATATAAAAGGTTCGTTCATGGAAAGATTAGGAACAAGAATGATGTAGATGTAACTCCTTTCAGTTGTAATACGATGGCAATGATGCATAAACTATAAGACCTCCATTGTAGTAAATGAAAAATTTAAGTTCCATCATAAGATAATGATTTTGAACACAATAAATACTATACCAATGCAAAAACCCAAGAAAATAGTTAAAAGCTATATTCACAAATTAAATGTAATCATTCAATATTACATGTGGGGGGGGGTGTTTACACATATGCGTCTGAATCATAATTATTGCAAATGTGTCATATTCTTTGTCGTGTACTCTCTCAAGAGCATTTAATTGAAGATAACATGACTAATAGTACAGCAGTAAATAAAGCAGTGAAGTGTGTTATTGTAATGACGTCACCTTTATGATTCGGAACTGCCATACAATTTTTTTATTGCATTGTCAACACAATGGTAAAGCCAGATTACCTGAAGAAAACCAACACAAGCACAGGGGAAACAAAAACTATTTCGTTGTCGGTTAACAAATTAAAATGAAAAGATTTAATAGCTTAGTCATGAACTACTTTCTAATGAATTACTTAAAATATGTTTTTGCTATTAGATAAAGTATGACATGTGTGTCATAGGAGAGCAAGAAAAAAATGCTGAATTGCCTCAGTGCAATAGAGGAATAAAATCAAAAGTGAGTCTGATTAAAGTAACATAAAATCACGTGTATAAACAAAAACGGGAGTGGGTGTGACATATTTGACAAACAATGAAAAAGAGCAGCATGATTCCAAACATTGACATTGTAGCCACCTCAAAACTCCCTCCAGGAAATTACACCATGTGAACAAGAGAACATAACGTGCCCAACTACATTTGTTTTTCCTTTGGCTGATCAAATGTGTATGAAGGAACATTTATTTTGTGTTCTGTATTTATTACCCACTTTATTAAACTGACATCTATATCATTTCGCTATGGTTGCTTTCAGTGATGGGCAATGTTTGATTTATGATACCAGCTGACTTATTATAATCAAACATCACAACCTTCGTTATGTTATCGGTTTTGGATCGGGAATGGTTGGGAGTAATATAAATCATTAACTGGTCAATATGACTTTCTTCTTCAGAACCTTGAATTGTTTTTAAGAGTCAGGTGTACTTGTTAGATTTAGTTAAACTTGGAATATTTACTGAAAGTAATTATTCAAAAAAATAAGTGCAAAGTGGTTGCTCCAAGCTCTTCAATGCCATTTCCAGTTAAAGTTTACTGTAAAAGTAAACATCAAACATAATTAACGTTTTGTATTAAACCAAGCCCATATGTTTGCTTTAAGAAAGTCTGCTATTTTAATGCTAACTGTCATGATGACAAAAGACACATATTAAAAATTATGTACCACTTTTGGACATATTTGGTTGGGGTGG
>CAAKHF010010587.1:19808-59060 GCA_901007745.1 Hippocampus kuda | reverse complement strand
GTGTGTGTACATATATATGGTGTGTGTATATATATATATATATATATATATATATATATATATATATATATATATATATATATATATGGTTATATAGATAAAATCATCCTTGTAACTTGCATCCAAACTAGTGAACCTCTCTAATGCGTATATTCAGGGTTATATTCTGTATTAAGTGCGCTGAAAAGAGAAAAGAACTGTGAGTGAGGCATAAAAATATAAAAATAAAATACACAAGTGCCCTCAATGAGTACAGACCACCATCATCAAGGGCAGCATAAAAGCGATGGGTTTGTCATTGGCCCAAAAACTTAAACCGCAGCGACAACAAATGGGGACTTCATCATTCTTTTCACAGACAACCAACTAACATAGCCTTGAATACTGCACATAACATTACACAGCATCCTTGGTGACAACTGTTAGCATTGAGAAAATTATCCAATATCTTAAAAGTGCTTTTCCTCATTAGGGTGACGGTTGAGCGCACTTTGGTAACCCTGCACTTGTCGCCAACCAGTCGCGGGGCACAAGTAGACAGACAACCATTTATTTATATTCACAGCGATGGACAATTTGGAGCCTTCAATTGAGCTCAGATCGTTTTTGGAACATGGGATGAAGAATTAATTGGGGCTGCTGCGTGGGTTAGCAACAGAGCTCCTCTCGAAAGTGTTTTTCTTTGCTTTATTACAAAAGTGTCGTGTACAAAAGCAAGCACAGAGGGGAGAAACCATCATTTCTTTTCCGCTTTCACTTTGGGGCTAAAGAAAGACGACATTGTCTTCATGCCACTCTTGTCCACCTTTGCCAGGTTCTTCTGCGCGGCCGTCATCTTCTTGGGTGGCTGCAAAGAGACGAAGAAAACGTCGAACGTGTCGTCTGACCTTCCGCTCAAAGAAACAAGAAGGACACAAACACAATCTCTCAAGGTTGAATGAGCTTGAATGTAAGATGACAAACACAGTCTGCTGTCATGACCGAATCGCGGTCTCAAGCACTGACACTCACTTTGCGAGCAAAATCTCCACTGTTGAATTTGGTATAGTCGTCTAACGCCTCCACCGGCTTGTCCGACAGTTTCCGCTTCTGGCAATCAGGAAAAGAAATGTGTTTTAGAGTGTGGACAGTGTCTATGAACACAACCAGAAACTCAACATTAAAGCTGAATCAAACACACGGAAGTAAGGTTTCAGGGGAATTTGTTGGAATGGATAAGTATGGCCATGGCTGTGATATCCACTCAAAACGAATTTCCACTTCCAATAAACTGGCTTAACTTTGTTCAAATAAATGTCACCTCAGTGCAACTCTTGCCATCACATGATCTCAAAACATGTAAGGTGATATTGCAAGCTAACACGCCTTTGGATGGGAAGTGTAGTGCAGATGTTAGCCAGCTCGTAGCCTCAACATTGCACTGAAGTCACAAATTAACCAGGCAAGTAAAACAATAAATGTACTAAGGCAATTATGAGCCCACAAACAAGATAAAGTAGTCCTCAGACGATTGGTCAATTGTAAAACGTGCACTACAATAGAGTATTAGTTCGCCACGCTTAAATTGTATGAGCAACGAAGGAAGGTTAATGTCACTGTGTATCAACGTTCCGACTTTGGGATACCATCTTCCGCATTTACGGCACTGCGAGAGGAGTATGGATGGAAACAACGTTGTACACAAAAATGGTGTATATTCCTGAAAAAAAAAAAAAAAGAAAATCCTACCAGATATTTTGAACGGTACTTTCCTCTGGATACGTCTATTTTATTTTATCTTGAATCAATGTCATTGTTTTCTTATTTTAAACTGGTAAAAATGAATGAATAAATAAAATCAATAATTATTGATTTTAAAAAAGGTGAGGTAAAGGTTCTTCTTTAAGAACACAAGGTGCTCTTAATTATCTGCCTGTTTTGGTTTCAGAAAGTAGGACAGCAGACATTCAAAGGAGACATCGCTGCCATTGGGTCGAGGTGATCGAGGCTCACCAAAACGGTCGGGGGCTACCCCACGAGGATCGCGCCTCCTCAAAGGAACCACAATTTATCAACCCCGATTTACCATCACTTTGCCATTCGCGGTTTCAATGTCTAAGGTCAGGGTTGTATGTTGGTTTTTGGGCTGCGGTTTGGTGCAGTCGCACGACGTGTTTACTTCTCTCGCAATGATCTCTATTTGGTGTGACAGCAAACACGACAAGACAAGTCTGTTCGATTTGCATGAAAATGCAAGATACTGCACCTTTGAAGCTGGTTCGGTCTCCTTTGGACTCGTGAGCTCTGGTAACCTGCGTGGCGACAAAACGGGCCTCCATTTAAATGCATGTTCATACAGACTTGGCAAGACCAAAGATTTGTGTACGCGTATTCAAACATACTGCAGGTGATGGCGGAGGTCCTTGCTCAGGTCTTCGTTGATGTATTCCGATATCAGGCCATGGGCGTAGACAAGGTAGTCCTCTGAAGTGGGGATGCAAGCAAACCATATTCATTACAAAAGGGTTGAATGAAACGGTTGTCAATACTTTGAGACAGATATGACATGCTGCTGCCACCATCTATTGGACCTGCAAGAGTACTACAAGTACCTCTGTAATAATCTAATCGGAGAGGAAAACCTGAAAAAAAAAAACTGAGTTGAATCCAAATTGCTCCTGAGAGGGCCCGCCATTTAATGTCATTTTAAGAGGAGAAAGAATTTTACCCTTGCTTGAATCTGACTCCATCTTGACTCGGATATATGAGGAGGATTTGACTCCCTCCCCCACAGAGATGTTCTTCTTCTTCAGCACAAGGACGGTTTTCTCCACCTACAGCAACATGGGAGGAAAAAAAACTAACACACATAAATTCAACAGGAATCTTCATCCCAAGATGGACCGTTTCTGAATAGAGGATATACCTTCTTCTTTAACCAAGCCAGTGTTTTTTCTTGACTGTATCGGTGAAACTTATGGCTTCCCACTTCTAGCAAGAAAACAAAAGTGAGGCCCCTGTTTTCTGTATCGGCAACCTTGAGCATATTAGCTGCTCACCTTTTTCATCCGCAATGTGATGCATGGAAGCCAAGGAACGAGTGCAGCTCAGCAACCCGCTACACGCCGGAAACTCTTCGTCTATTACCATTTGATCCAGCCGCTGGAACTTGCCCTAAACAGACACCAGAGGGCATCATTAAAGGAGGCGCTTATAGTCTTTCTGGACTGTAAAGTGATTCACAAGGCTGGTAAGAGGGCAACAAACAGATGTTTGGAGTGAAGGACAGTCAAGACGCTTAAATAAATCAAGACATGACCTTTGCTTTCAACAAAAACAACACCTTGCATTACACTTCAGCCTCAGTGAAAGATGGTAGTGGTCCATCTACACCAGGGGGCCATGCCTGAGCCATGGTAAAGTCGGGAAAAAAATTAAGATGCAATGATTGATCATTTTTCATTATGTCTTATGATGATATAATCATTTTGAGATTTTTTTTCCAGAATTTACTTGTTTATAAAATTGCAAAGCAGGCCCATACAGCCAGTCGGCTGTAGGTTAAGCGCCCCTAATGTAGATGCTGTATGCGTGATTAAGGCTGTGGTTCCAAACATTGATTGAGCCCACATTTTACATTGGAAAAGAATTTCACACCGCCAAACAAAAATGTCAGAAAAAGTGGATATGCAAGTTAATGCACCTTCAACAAATGTTACTCGGGCATGTGTTGAACTTCCAGACCAATGAAATTAAATATAACTGAACATGTGATTATTTCCCGCACAACAACAATGTGCCACGGCAAACAGGGATTCACTGGATTAAGGTGAATGATCTCTTACTTCTTTTGCAGATTTGATCAAGTAAGGCAATATGAGAAAAAGCGGATCCATCTGCGTGACAAATAGAAGCCTCCCATCTGTGTAAAAACAGGAGCAGCTGATTGACAAGACACTGAACAGTGACAACGAATACATAATCATGAATTGATTTCTATCAGACTTGATCAAAACAATGACCTCTCTGCACTGTCTGCCCAACAAACCAGGACCGGAAGTCTTCTTCAAATGCTTTGACTTCGTACAGTTGCAAGTTGCCACCGCCGCCGCTCAGCATGTAGAGGGAAGCTGCATCTGCATAAACAAGACAAATTAAAGGTACTTTAGATTTTTTTTTACCGTAATAACACTTCTACCATACTCTTAGTAAGTAAGACTTGTTTCCCATTGTATCAATTCAGAGCGGGAGTACAGTTGAGTGGCCAGAACGTGCATATGGACTGGAAGTTCTACCTGTGGCTGGATTCCGTAGCCTCACAAATGTCGGGTCATTGTCCTTCCTCTGGCTATCTATAGCGGAGTCTCCAGGCAAAGTCAGGTAGGTGACAGTTAAACGCTTCATGCAAACATCCAATTAGCCAAACTAAAAAAGGATCAGTACTCGACAAGTCTCGGAAATCTTTGAAAGCAGCGACGCCTCCGCGGTGCGCTAGCATGCTAGCAACCGAACAAACCGTCAAGAAGTTTACGCGACGAAAGGCACCGTGTGTTAAACTAGTTTCGCCGGGCCTAGCGAAGACAGTAGTTACCTGCAGTAATAACAACCCAGCTATCGTTCTGCACGTTCGGCGTTCGCTTCTTTTTTGAGGCCATGGTGAAACGTGGGACCCTGTATACAAATGATTTGCAGTTGTCACACTGTGTGCGGGTTTTTTTTTGTTGTTTTTTCAATTATCGCTCAACGACAACGAACCAAATTCAACCCAGGGATGATGTGTTACTGTTTGATGAACAAGTGCTCAGAAAAGGCGCCTCTCTCCGAACAGCAGGACTTTACTTACAAGGGGGTGGATGTAATTAGAGTTGCGTCCTTACTAGCTCTTTGTTCGCTATTTGCCAGTACATCTTGAGTCCCTACAGGTTTCTCTACTCTAGTTTCAAGTTTGTTATGCCGAATCATTTGGATTAAGTTGCGAAACGCAAGATATTTAACCATCGTATTGTCATTGCTTCCCCCCTTTGTGTAATCCCGTGGTACGTACAGTCGTGACGTCACCGTTTTCGTATCGGGTCGTCTCCGGAAAGGCAAATCTCACAACCAAAAAAAAGCAGTAAACTGTTAGAACTCTTGAATACTTTTTTTCCCAATAAAAGCTTTGTTGAAAAATATCCATATATGTTTTATTGTGAATTTTATTTTTATTTTTATTTTCACAGTTAATGTCTTTTATTTTTAGATCCATTTGTTTGATGATGAAATCACAGATATAAGTAAAAATCGATTTACCGATATTACTGTATACTGTATTGTTAAATTTGAATATTAATATATAATACTGTTATATTGTTTGTTGTTTAGTGTAAATAAAATCCTTGGGGAAAAAAAAAGAAAATGGCCAAATCTCTTCAGAAGTGTGTTCGATATCTCCGTGTTTGTTTGAACATTAAGGAGCGCCAATAACCGAGCTTCTCCCCCAGATTACAGAATACAGTATACCAATATAAAAACAAAATTAACAACATTAATAATACAATAATAACGGTACAGCATACAAGGATTCAATGACATTTATCAATTTTGTGAAGAGTCCTTTAGAGTACAGAATTGTGTTCCCATCTCTCCCCCTTGATGTCAGTGATTCTGCAGGCAAAGACATGAATAAGGTATTTTCTAATTTTGTATAGAACAATAAGCATCATTGTCTGAAGGAAAACCTTCCTCTTTGCACCGAAAGGTGAAAATGGATTTGAATTATTGGACTGGATTTGAGTTACGCATTCCCAATTGTGTTTAAAGAATGTCACTTTGTTATAAACTCCATCCTCCGTGGAATCATTGAATTAATAAAATGCTACAAAAAACAAAATGAGCAACCAGTGGTTGCTAATTTATGTAAATAATTGTGCTGCCCCCCACTGCGAAATGTCCCACATGGATAAATAAAGTTTATAAAAATAAACCACATTTTACTCTCCTTTCCTGTGGGGACAAAAGAAATGTCATAAATGACAAATAAAATCATAATGTCAAGTGAATGATCCTCAATACAATTTATTCTGAACCTTTCGACAAAAACAGTAAACAACACACGTCAGATCAGCACAGTTTCGCAGATTGATACAAACAGCAAAAAAAGACTACTTTGACAAAGACATTTGACTTCTTGGATGCGTTCTGCACAATAACAATCGCCTGATGTGTTTCCAGATTTCTTTCATCTTCACTCCATATATGATCGGATTGAACAAAGGATTATACACCACGATTTGTAGACTCATAATCAGCCGCACAGTTTTTGAAAGATCCGACTCCAGTCGTGCGATGATGACGTCAAAACCACACAAACACGAGAAGCTGATTAAAACCATCAGGTGGGGTAAACACGTCTCTGCTGCTTTTTTCCGGACTTCCCTGCAGCTTCGATAGGTCGCCAGAAATATCTTTATGTACGTGAAGAGAATAAACAGCACAGGGATGACAGTAATATTTGTGAGAACAAACAAACCCCACACTGTGAGAAACATCGGTTTCACACATTGAAGTTTCTGAATGGAATTGTTGCAAAAGATTCCTGCTAATACAAAGCGGCACATTTTTTGCTTTGCACTGATGACAGTTGCCACCAATACGTGGCAGGCAGGCAGAAACCAGGCCACGGCCAAGAAGATGGCGACACTGGTTGTGCTCATGGTGGCTACATAATGCAGAGGCCTGCAGATGGACACATACCTGTCAAAAGCCATGGCCGACAACAGCAAGAAGTCCGAACCTGCTAGCGAATAAAATATTAAATACTGCAACATACAAGCGGAGTGAGAAACGCTCTGCCTGTGAGACAAGACGTCCACAATGAGTTTGGGGTAGATAGCCGTGCTGAACAAAAGCGAGTTAAGAGACAAAGCCGCGATGAAAATATACATGGGCTCGTGAAGGTTCCTGTGAATCCAGATGAGACAAATAATGGTGCAATTACAGCAGAGGATGAAAACGTAGAGCGTCAACAAGAGTACAAAGTAAACATATCTGTACTTATCCACGTCGACATAGCCGCCAAGACTTATCAGGACGTGTGATCCGTTCATCGTGCCCCATTCACGTGCGCAATGCACACTGGCGGTCAACAGTTGCCGGAGCGTCAAGTCTTTTATGATGGCTGCTCAGCCTCTATGGATCTCATTAATTAAGAGCCGCTGTCATGTCAACAAAGTGCTCCAAGGTTTTTTCCACTTTCTTCGAGGGATTGTGTGGCATCACCTGTCTGTCACGTGCGACACGGCCAGTTGAACAAGAGCGGCTGTCAAACTTGTTTTCATCCCAGGAAGTCACGGTGGTCCTTCGTGGGCCTGTTATCACGCTGAAACTTGGATAATCACTCTGGGGTGGAATGGTGCCCCAAAAATTCATAATTTGCTACACACCCTCATTCAGGTCACAGTTTGGTTCACATTCGGTACGTTGAGGCAAAACAAACTGCATATTTTCTTCAGACCTTGTTGGATTTTGCTCTCCTTTCAGCTTGTTTGCGGACATTATTACTATACAGGCTTTTGTCATTTTTAAGACTCTTTTTGTTTGCTTCTTTTACCGCATAAAGCTTTGATTGGTCAATACATCAAATTATTCCTTTGTCACAATGAGTATTATTATATTTATATCTTTATGAAGTACAGCACTTTGTTACAGCCGTGTGTGCGTTTTTACTCTGAGAATAGAGTTGAGTTTGTGTTCTGTGCCTTTGACGTGAGCACCTTGGCCCTCCTGCCGATCAAACGTGTGGATTTAATTGAAAACAAACAAAAAGCAGAATGTCGCAGCAAAGCTGCAGCGAAAAGTCATTTTTCCTTGAGGAAGAATATATGCCTGTGAATATTGTATTTCTGGCTATATCCTCCTGGATTTTTCTTCTTTTCCATTTTCCTTCCCCGTTTGCATTTCAATATTTATTTCAAGGTTAACACGGCAACATTCATGATGTTTGTTAGCCCACCTGCGATGCTTTGTATTCTATCGAAACATGAAGCTCTCAGCGATGCGGCTATGAGTTTGTTCAGACAAAGCATGTGTTTGGGTCTGTTCTACGACGTGTTTCATTCTCTTTATTTTGTGTGTTTGCCGTACAGTATCTGGTTTTGAAAAACATTTGACTATCTGCCAAACTGCACTCTGAATACAGGTAGTACAAACCAGTCATGCTTATGGGGATAGGTATCTGTGTATGTTGTAATTTTAAAGTTTTAATTGTACAACACTTTGAGTTGCATTTTTATGTGTAAAAAGTTTGATTGATTGATATATGACAGCCTGGTCTGAGTTGTTGATGGGTCAGAACTTTTCTAAAAGTCACAATATGTGCGTAACAGACATACAGACGCATGTTTAACTTTGGAAGGGGTTATCTGTCAAGTTTGCAAATTGCCTAATTATGTTATACTGTATATATTAAATAGTCGAAACTGGAAGTAACAAAATTAGACAAGAATCCCCACTTTTGGAAAGTTTTATTACATTTGCATTGATGCAGCTAAAATGGTTGAAAGAAGGGAAGCAGGGTGGACACAAATGGCCCCGCATAGAGCCCACCGGGTTAATTAGAAGGGAAAAAAATGATGTAAGAATCATGTCATAACAAGGTCAGCCTCAGGGGGCCGCTAATTATGATCCAGTGGTCACTCTCATGCTCTTGGGAGGTTGTTTCTGACAAACAAGTCAAATCTCTGGACGATGCCACCAAAAAAAATCACCCGAAGCATGCTGCGAATAACAATCGTCATGCTCTTAACCCTTGGCCCCTTAGCAGCAGCAGTGGTAAGCCATCACAGCCACTAAGGCCTTCTCTGCTTGCCGACGTACTACGGGGCAAGGGTCACTGATTAGCAGCCGTTTACCACCACCTCAATTCTCCTTTTGGTTCCATGAAATTGTTAAATCGTCTCATCGGATGTGGCTACTCAACCACCAAGGCCGTCAGCCTTTGCAATCAGCTGGCCCATGTAGAGGAACTTCAACTATTTTAGCTATGATGCGGTTTCTTTCACCCAATCACATTTCAAATTTGTCCTCGTCGCTGGTTAACCCGCAATAATGTTGTTTGACTGGTTGATCAACACCAAACCCGTTGCAACATAAATTAGTAAAACATGTCTGGAGCAATCTGCACACTTGAATACAGAGTCTTAAAGAGACCGGTGGAGTTTAGCAGCATCGAGCAGCGTCTCATACAGCATTGGTCAAAATGTGGCCCGTGGACCACCTATGGCCCCCTCCATTCTTTAATCAAGACCACCATTTATTTACATTTGCAAGATTGTGGTATTATTTGTTTCATTAATTTAGTGGTTTTTGCTACGAAAATCGGTTTGTTAAAATGTACTCACTTATTTTTCTTTTGCATTCAAATATCTCGTTAAAGACTCAGTAAAGTGGAAAAAAATGTCTTGTAAATTTGACACGCCACAGAGAAGAGTATGGGTGACAAGCCTGCCAAATTTGAATGAATTTAAAAAAAAAAAAAAAAGAAAGAAAGAAAATCACCAAGCACTGTAGTTTTTAGAGTAAAAGTGGGTCCGAAGTAGAAGTCTCACTTTTGGATGGGGAGGGGAATGTTTTGTTTTGTTTTCTCTCCAGGCCATTAATTGTGCAGGTGGGTTGCATGCTTCTTCCGGTCGCTTGCTGTGAGCTCGTTATTCTTTTCCCTGCTACGAAATTTTAATGTTGCAATGCAAATTTTGCTTTCAACATTCGGATGAATTACATTTCTTTATTTGCCAGTGTTGGTGCCACTCTCGGCTGTTCTGGGCCACACTGCTGTGTTGGTTCTCTTAAAGACCAAATGTGAAGTAATTAAAAAATAAAATAAAACGGACATACCGACAGACTTAATTGACGGCCTGACGATTACAATTCTGTTCGTCACGATAAATGGCGGACTGATGAATGACGGCCGAGTATTCTGGCCGCTGACGGATGAAAAATGACGGACCAGCAAAATTTCATAAAATGACCACCTCTGTTTTTCAGGACCCAAACCATTCAGTGTTTTATAGACTGATAGCAGCATTTTAAAATCGATTCTACAGCGGATCAGGAGCCAGTGTCAAGACTTCAAGACTGGGGTACTCTTTTCGTAATCTCTTTCTTCTGTTCAGAAAGCAAGATGTAGCATTATGAATGGGCTGCAGCTGTTTGATGCTCTTTTGAAGGATACCAATACAAAGAGAGCGTTACAATAATCAACTCTGCTGGAGATGAAATGCACGGATAAATTTCTCCTGCTCTGCTTGAAGCATACAACCTGTCAATCTGGATCATGTAACGGATATCAAATGTTCCAGTACAATCTCAAATTCACAAAAGGGCACACACACAAAGCATCTGTATGCTGGACTTCATGGTGCAACTTGATCATACAAGTGTGAATAGACACTTGCGACATTAACTGATGACGATGGAAGAACCTGAGAAACAAGTGGGGTCAAATCATGTTCTGGACTCATCATCTCTTCGGAAGATCACGTCCAACGAATGTTTGACCCTGCTGCATGTGACGGACAGGTAAAGTCAACAAACAGCCCAAAGGCGAAAAGGACTTTGGGGAGTTTATTGACATGACAGCGACTCTTAATGAGATCCGTGGAGGCTCAGCAGCTATCATAAAAGACTTGACACTCCGGCAACTGTTGACCCGCCAGTGTGCATGGTGTACATGAGTGGAACATGATGAACGGAACTCACGTCCTTATAAGTCTTGGCGGCTATGTCGATGTGGATAAGTACCGATATGTTTACTTTGTGTTCTTTCTGACGCTCTACGTTCTCATCCTCTGCTCTAATGGCGCCATCATTTGTCTCATCTGGATTCACAGGAGCCTTCATGAGGCCATGTATATTTTCATCGCGGCTTTGTCTCTCAACTCGCTTTTGTTCAGCACGGCTATCTACCCCAAACTCATTGCGGACGTCTTGTCTCACCGGCAGATCATTTCGCACTCCGCTTGTATGTTGCAGTTGTTCCTTTTCTACGCTTTAGGTGCTTCAGACTTCTTTCTGTTGTCAGTCATGGCTTACGACAGGTATGTGTCCATCTGCAAGCCTCTGCAATATGCAACCGCCATGCGTCCAACCAATGTCACCATCTTCTTGGCTTTGGCCTGGTTTCTGCCCGGCTGCCAGGTTGCTGTGGGAACTTACATTAATGGAAAGCAAAAATTGTGCAGGTTTGTTTCAGGGGGCATTTTCTGTAACAATACTGTGAATAAGCTTCAGTGCGTGAGATCAGAAACGATGGTCGTTTACGGTGTGTTTGTCTTCATCAGCATTGTGGTTCTCCCTGTCTTGTTCATCCTCTTCACATACGTTAAAGTATTTATCGTCGCATATTGCCGTTGCGGCGGAGCCTGGGAAAAGGCGGCCGAGACCTGTTTGCCTCACCTGATGGTTTTAATCTGCTTCTCTTGCTTGGCCGCGTTCGATGTCATTGTGGAGCAAACGGGGTCAGAGCTTCCGAAGACGGTTCGCCTGATCATGATGTTGCAAATAGTGGTGTACCATCCTCTCTTCAATCCAATTATATATGGAGTGAAGATGAAAGAAATCTGGAAACACATCAAGAAGGTGTTCCGTCACCACATCAAATAAATGGATTTAGATGTTCAACCTGTCAATAAATAAATGAAGCCGGGATTTAATTTGTCTATTACGTTTGGCATTTAACCGGTCACACGTATTTCATAATGTAAAAGGTTTTCTGGATAATTTACATGTCATTGTTGTTTGATGTTCGTATTGATATGTGTTATGTGTGCACAATTGATTGTAATGTGTTCCACTCATGATTAAAAAATAAATCCCATTCAGGAAGTCTAGTTACTGTTTTATTATCCTGACCTATTTATTTTCCTTCACAGGATGAAAAAAATATATATATCTGTCTCGTTATCTATCCAGCTATCTGTTGCTCCAAGAATGTTACAGCCTTAAAATGCAGTGTTGCTGATTCACAGCAAATGTGCAAAGAATAGGTCATAATATCTGTTTAATTATTTTTCAACAGTATTCAGCATCAGGTTAAAATCATCAGAAAATAGTTGTTGTTTTTTTAAGACAGAGCAAATGTCATTCATATCAAGTAGAAATAGTTTAGGACCAAGCACAGACCCTTGGGGGATCCCGTGAGTTATCCTCAACTTGTATGATTTGTTTGTCAGCTACCTTCCCTGACATACTCTCTGCTGCCAGCTGTCATGTATAGCCCTCCAGTACACCTTGGTTTGGTTTCCCTGACTGCCTTTGGTTCCTGCCTCCTTGACCTGGTCCTCCAACCATATACTGTACGTATTTATGATGTGGCCCACGAGGAAAAGGAGTTTGACCGCTATTCCAGTATCCTATTGCAATATTTATTCTCAAAATTTGCTCCCATATTCTCAGGAACCATACAGTATTGTCTGTAAGGAAAAGACAATGGGAACAAGGAACTGTTATATTAGGCCTGTTGCATGAGATACAGTCTTCTGGCACATAACTTGTTCGAAAGTAGGGTAATTAATGATCTGACAATTAGTCAGCGACAGCAGCACTATAGTGCTCATCTTCACACAGTTCCGGTTTTTCTGGTATTTAATCAGCACATTAGTTCCTCGTAACCAAAGAGTCTTGACTCTCTGTCACATATCATGGAGCTGTTGCATTTGAAGTTATCCTTGATCTACTCTTCGTATTTTAATTTGGCCTGTTTGATGTTAAATGTTGTTTTGGGAAACCCCGTTTGGGATGGTATAAATGTCCGGATGTCATTTGCCTTATAAAAACAAGAGCAGTATAAAAAGGAGCAGCTTTTACAGTTGGATTCATCGGTGCAGAGAAAGTCAACTCTGAGGAGATCTTCATCCGGACTCAGAGGTGGGTAGACTTTTGCTCAAGAAAAAGTATTGTTACTATGAATATTATGACCCAAGAAAGATTAAAAAGTCGCCCTCCAAATAATTAAGATGAAGTATTCAGTACTAAGTAACCGGTGAGTAGTGGTGTTTTTGTTTTTTTTTAATCAGAACATTACACTCAAATAGACAAAAATATACAATAACAATGTGCAAATTAAACAATTTTTTACCCAACAATATAATTCCAAACTTGGTGCTCAGGGGCTCTCCCTGCTGAAACGCACCTGATTCAAAGTACTGTATCAACTCATCAGCAAGCTCTGAAGAAGCAAGATAACGATCCTGATCATATGAATAAGGTGTGTTGTAGCAGGGGGGCATGGAAAACAGGCAGGGCATCAGCCCTTGAGGACCGAGTTTGGACACCCCTGACTTACACAAAAAGGAATAAAAATTGCATGTGTACAAAAGACACAAAGTGAGGCAAATCTAGCAACAAGAAATGCTGTTGAATGAATCAGCATATGCTCAAAGTGAAGGTCTTGTATGTGTGTGTTGTAGGGATGGGGTAGTGAAGACTGTACTTTGGGGATGGAATGATTTGGGAGTGGAAGAGTTGTCAATTTTCCATGGTGCAAATGAACAAAGCATGGCATGGGCACACGCGAAATGGCCTCACCCACGCATGCAGAATTTCGCTAAAGATACATTTCCAGGAGGAAGAGTTATCAATTTAACATAGCATGCATGCAGCAGTGCATGAAAACCTCCGCGTAATTACCTCACCCATTCATGCAGAAATTTCCGAGAAGCCCAAGATGCAGAGTGCAGTTCGAGGCGTGGCTCAACGTGGGCGAACCGAAACATTTGACTGCGCCCACATGTATTCTAAGAGCCTTTTTTTCTTTTTTTGTTGAACTATTTCTTTTTGATTATGGGCAGTCTTACGACGTAACGCTTATCTTTATTAAAATGTTATTGAACAGTAAAAAATTACAAACTATCAACCCTCATTCAGTCGGGGTGGAGCTAACAAAGCTGTTTGATGGAAGTGGTTGAAACGGCAATTTGACATAAATTCTGGGTGAACAGATTGTAGGGCCATGGAGGCTGGTCAAGCGTGTTCAGGGGCCCTGAAAATGGGCGACATGACGCTGGTTCTGAGTATCTAGGTCAGTGGGTTCAAAAGTGTCTTGTAATGAGTTGGATGGGTGTAGTATCAAATGTTCCCAGCAGAGAGCGCAACCCCCCCATGCTTTCGTATACAGACGCTCCCCAGCTAACGAACGAGTTACGTTCCGAAGGATCGTTCGTTAGCTGAATTCGTTCGTAAGTTGCTTCAGTGCTATATTTTGTATGTTTAAGGCTTATATAAGTATCATAAAATGAAGTTTAACTTACTTTTGGAAGACGTACTCGAAGGCTTAAGAAATTGAGGGTCCAAGAGAAGATGAGGGTTGACGAGTCCTTGGAGGGTGGAGTAGAAACTGGCCGAAAGAAGCGATCTAACGACCTTTTCTTCTTTTTCTCATCATAAATGATGCAGTCGCACTGTATAGCATCATTCATTTGATTTGCACACAACTTTTTTCGAACATTTTTCGACATACCTGTACCCGCAAAATGTTCGTATGTACCGTTTGTGCGTAACTCGGACGTTCGTAAATTGGGGAGCGTCTGTAGTACTGGATTTGGATTTCCGTCAGTTTTGTCATTTTTGATGTTAAATGTTTACATTGCACTTAATTGAACTGTGTTTTTTTTTCTCTCTTGAACTTTTTCTCTTCTTTCTACCTACAATCTTGCTGCTGAAGGCTGTAAATTTCCCCAGTGTGGGACAAATAAAGGATTATCTTATCTTATCTTATCTTATCTTAAATCCCCCCCTCCCCCACACACACACACATTTTTTTCTTCATATTTTTTTGACTAACCCAAATATCTTCTTTTTGCTCCATGTAAATTAAATTACTTTCGAGTGCATACCGACCTCACCTCCCTGCTTCCCTGCAATTTTATCCTCAACCCCACGCTAACCCATAACAAAATTGATTTACAAATGCCCCAATATATCAGTATTTCCATTTATGAGTAGTCACTTTCTCAATTTTTATCTGTTTTGCTCTGTCTTCTTTTTTTTCTTTTGGCTTGTCCCTTTATGGGTAGACGAGGCCTGGTGTAGGATTCAAGCACAATGAGCACAATATTGGTCCTGTGTCACTCTGTTGTTCGATTCGGACACCTGCTGGATCTTTCGCATCATTGCATTGCAGGCAACTTTATTTGTGACTTCTTTTTCATTACTTCTTTTCTTTACAATCGCTTTTATTGTGTTTCATGTTTTACAACACAGTGCTATTTTTCTTGATGGACCAGCAAGGAGTTGCTACAATTTTTTTATGACTGAAGATGAGTACTTCTTAGCACCCGTGAAGCGCAATCGAGTAGGAACACTTAGTGTTTTCAAGTACAACTTGTCTGTTATGTCTTTCAGAATTCAGCCAGCTAATTAATTGTGCCCAACATGCGCTTTCTCTTGGCGCTCACGGTCGCCATCAGCCTGCTGCCAGGTAACTAACTACAGTATACGCATCAGTTTCATCTTCACCTCTGCCATTTTGTAGTTCTGCAAACTTGGACATTGATGTCGCAATGATGAAGCGTAAAATGATTCACGGTACCAATAATGGGCAAAAGAATTTCGACGCCTGTAAAATTCATAATGTACTGTTTCTTTGTGACATGAACGGCCCTTTATACTTGTGGTTTAACCAATTAGTCGTCAAGTCTACTTTACTAGTCCGCATGGTTGAAGCTTGTCGTTGTGGCATACGCATAAATACCCCAAACGAGACGGCAGTCTCTCTTCAAATACAATAAAACCACAAGTGAACTAGAAACAGGAGAGAGACGTTTTACTTTTGGGGTGCTTGGTTACAATGTTCCGTGTTAAAACACGATGCAATGGAACACAAGATGCGATCCGTTGATAGAACAAACATATGTGCAGGTCTCCCACTAATTACAACAATTACATGAAGCATGATGGTGAGTTGGACTTTGAATCAACAGTTTTTATTAGTTTCTTTGCCAGTGTGTCGGAATAAATACGTACGTGAAACTCGTCCGCGGCGCAAAAAAAAAATGTTGCTGTGCTGTGATGAAAATGATCAATGACGTCATTGATTCATTGACTTCATGCCAAATTTCATCACATTATAGTCTCAGGCAAAGCACAGTCTAATGTTGCACATGGGCGGAATTGTTTTTCTTTTGATCTTTTCCGAGATTTGCACCGGTGGAATAGCGCGTTTGCGCCATTGTGGCATAGAACGCCGTCGAACTTCCGGCCAATCGAAGCGGCTGCCCATATTCCCTTGAAAATCAGAGCGGTTGAAGCATGCATTACCTTGACATTGCAGAAGCAAACATTGACTCAATGCGCTCGTTTTTTTTACACCCAGCGCTCAGGCGCCTCTCGACGAAAAGAGGGCCCTAAATTTTAAGTCGTACAGGTGCTGTACCTCTCTTACAAATGTGCTTGACTCACTTGAATGTTTGACTTGTACACGGTAATGGTTGGTTACAAAAGCGAATCGCGATGACATGTTGCTACAGGTGTTCAGATTTGATTTCAGGATGTATGTCACCTCATGTGGACTGCTGCCAACTGACTTTGTCATGTCTTTTTGTCTGTAGGCGCAACATCTCAAGTTATTGATCCACTTATTCCCTTGTTCGAGTGTCCCATTAACTACTATGGAGAGACTTACATTGAAGCATTTGTGAGTCAGTTCATATCACGTCTTGTTCTCTAACACAGAATAAATTGTAACGTATCGATAACTGCTGTTGTCCTTTTCACAGGGGACCGCTCTCGGGAACGTATTTACGCTGCTCTTTGGCAACCAAACTAGCTCGGACTTCATGACTTTCACCTTTGAAGACCCAGTGCAACTTGTCGCTTTTGGGCCAACCTTTATTGTCGCTAATGAAACTTCTGAATTTGCCCTAAATCTGCCAGACCTTGTTGGGACGTCACCGTGCTTTTACGGTATCGGTTTGTTTTCTTCTCCGAATACGGTGAGTACTGTGTCTTGTATTTCTTCATTTTAGTTGCATGTTTGTACACACACACACATTTATATACTGTAATATATATATATATATATATATATATATATATATATTTTTTTCTCTCTCTCTCTCTCTCTCTCTCTCTCTCTCTCACATCCAGATCCTTTTGCATTTCCGCACATTTGGAAATCAGGGAGCGTACCTAGTTACCTCGCTTGTGCCACTGGTAAGAAGAAAACTTTTCCTGCATTTGAAATCAAAGCAACTCAAAGGTAGCAGCACGTATCGGTTGTCAGCACCCCAAATATCGTCAACCGATGATATGACATGATTCCAGTGTGTCAAGACGAGCAACTTTTCAAAACATTTCTCCTCTGTTAGTAATGTTTGCCACACCAAAATGACAAATGACATGACAACAGATGTGGAAAATGGATGAATGAGTTTTAAGGTGATATTCCTAGCTTTCCTACTCTCACATATGACCTGCTTGTCTTCCATGTAGACCGTCACGACAACAGTGAGGGGACAGCTGGTCAGCACGACAGAGTTGTCAGCTCCTGAAACATATGCTTACCTTCGAGGCTGCAGACACGAGGGTAAGCGCGGCTCTTCGAAACATGTACCTTGTACACATGACAACAAACACCCATCAAAACGTTCATGACACCTTTCAGTTCCTTCTCAGTCCTGTCAGTGAACTCATGCCCGGGCGGCCTGGTGGTCTCGTGGTTAGCGCGTTGACTTCACAGTGCAGAGGTACCGGGTTCAATTCTAGCTCTGGCCTCCCTGTGAAGAGTTTGCATGTTTTCCCCCGGACCTGCGTGGGTTTTCTCCGGGTACTTCGGTTTCCTCCCACATTCCAAAAACATGCATGGCAGGCTGATTGAACACTCCAAATTGTCCCTAGGTGTGAGTGCGAGCGTGGATGCTTGTTCGTCTCTGTGTGCCCTGCGATTGGCTGGCAACCGGTTCAGGGTGTCCTCCGCCTACTGCCTGAAGACGGCTGGGATAGGCTCCAGCACCCCCCGCGACCCTCGTGAGGATAAGCGGATCGGAAAATGAATGAATGAATGATGTCATGCCCTGTGGCTGACGAGGTCGTGTCCTCCTTTGTTTTGTGTTGGAATCCGCATCCGGGATTCACATGCCTTGTTTCTGTGTTGTTTCCAGGTCAATTCTATCCAGTAGGAACAGAGACATGTGTCTCCGGAACTGTCTTTGTGACATGTAATTCAACAGCTTTCCTCACCGTTTCGAACGATGACCCAAGGTAAGCATGTTCCGTGTCATTTGTCATGAGGCCACTCCCACAATCTCCTGAGCGACCCACCCTACCTCTGCTAGATGCTTAAGGAAGTCTGGGTGCACCATGACTGTGATTTGGAGCCCCATTAACCAGCCAGCTGAAATCCTCCCGACTTCACCCCCTCTTATTCCAGTTATTTAGTGCTGTCATGCGATTGAAAAAAAGTTGTAATTAATTAATTATGGTGTGTAATTAATTAATTGAATTAATCAATATTTTAATCGCATCTAAAAATTACTAAGAAAAGCCTTATTTTCATTTTAAATTTGTTACATTATTGAGGCAGATCAAAAGATAAAAGAAAAAGTGTCATTATAAAGTATTTTATTGTTTTTCAGCATACGTGGACAGATGCAGTCCTAGCCATTTACTTTCTGTTGCATTTGAGACTCGACAAAGTCCTACCTGCAACCTTTAGTTTCGACCACGAGGTGGAATATCACTATTTTGTTTGTTTTTGTAAATCTCCAAAGAATGACAAAATAAAAATAAAATAGAACATCAGGTCCTTAGAAAGTGCTTAGGTTAACATATCAAAAACAATAAGAACAATTTTCTGAACAATACAAGTGTTCAACACTGAACTTGCTTCAGATAATAAACAATAAATAAAGCAGACCCTTCAATCACAGTGCTGTAAGTTGCTGAGTTCAAAAACAAATTCAAGAGAATAGTACAACAAAACTACATCAATCAGAGTTAAGGTGATAAATTTGAAACATTCATTAAATATAATAATAAATCAGAATTAAGTTGATAAATGGAGTAATGTACCGCAATATCCATTATTAATACAAGAGAAAATTGAAATATAAAAGTGCTAGGGTGTGTGTGTATGTATATAATCTCGATACAAACCAAAAGTTGTAAAAATAGATAAGTATAGCACAGATAAGGGTAAAAACATTAGTTTTTATGCAGACTTCTACTTTCTTTTCTGATTGATAAAATGATCGATTTATATATTAATACATAATATGGGGTAGGACCAGATAAGTTTTTTCACTTCTTCCTACTCCTTTGAACATCTAATTGTGTTGTATGATGACAGTTTTCATTTCCTTTTTTATAATTTTACTTACCTTTACTTTCTGTCAATTTATTACTGGAAATGTTTTTATGTTCAATAAACAATTTTAAAAAAAATTTAAAAACTTGAGAAACTTTTCCTCATGACAAACTAAAAGCGCTGAAAAAAAACATCAATCACTTTTAGTAGTCTACAGAGGACACATCAACTATGCCTCGTACGTGGGGTGTTCTCGAGTTTAGTTTGCCGAAGAGCTTTGCTATGTATGGCTCACTCGCTATAGTGCTAACGCTTTTGATGCTAACGTTAGCTGTGGCGCCACTCGCGACTCGGTGCTTTGCATTGATGTGGGAGGCTAAATTTGAGCTGCTTCGGTGGTAAGCAAACTCCTTACAAATTAGGCACAACACTCTACTTTCATCAATTGTGTCGTCAGGGCGTTTTTGGAATGTAAATTTTCCATTCATTGTGCTGAGAACTCGCACATGCTGCTCCATTTTCACCTCTCCACTCCTCACCGCTGCTTACGAAGTCCGCCCAACTCCATGGGTGGCTGGAGCGCAGGTGCTAACGGTGGCTCCTTTGATTGCCATAAAAGTAAAAAGCCTTGAGATTTTTTTCTGTTGTGAATTGGCATCATATAAATAAAACCGACTTCCTGCGATTTGCAGGGGCAAACTAAAGGTGACACTTTTGCCGGTGTCCAGAGAATTTGCTTGTTTGCCATCGACAAACCTCCCATGATAGCATCGTTTGTGGCTCATCATTATCAGCCTCTTGAGGCCGACCTTGTTTTTACACTATCCTTACATCACTCTTTCCCTTTCTAATTAAGCATTGTAATGAAGGCAAGAAAAAACAAAACAGCCCCAGTCCCTTGACATTTTACACACAGATGACCTTCCTCTCAATTGTCCAACTTGTTGTAGTTTCCTTCCAGAGACAAACAAAAATGTGGCTTTAAATAAGAAATCTTTAAAAAATAACTAAACTATCATATATATATATATATAATGTATATATATGTATGCTAGAATATTATGAGAACTATCTTGTTCTGATGTTAAAGTTGTTGTTTTTTTCAACATTTAGGAATCAGTAAAGCGTTGTTGGTTTGAAAATAAAATCCAATGAAACAGCATTCTATTGTGGATTTGGAGTTCCCTTTAATTAGTACAGGTTTATGTCCAGAAAAGTTGTTAAAATATTGTATCGAAATCGCCTTGATGGTATTGAATTGTACTGTGAGGAGGCCCATTGGTTGACTGGTTAGGGCGTCGGCCTCACGGCGGAGAGGTGCGGAGTTTGATTCCAGGTTTTGGCCTTCCTGTGTGGAGTTTGCATGTTCTCCCCTGCGTGGATTTTCTGCGGGTACTCCGGTTTCCTCCCACATTCCAAAAACATGCATGGCAGGCTGATTGAACACTCCAAATTGTCCCCAGGTGTGACTGTGAGCACAAATGGTTGTTCGTTTCTGTGTGCCCTGCGATTGGCTGGCAATTGGTTCAGGGTGTCCTCTACCTACTGCCCAAAGACAGCTGGGATGGGCTGGGTTACTTGGAAGTACATATCTTGGGTGAAAAAGTTTCCAACGTGGAAAACAAAAACTATAAATGAGCAGCATCAGCATGTTTTTTGGCACTCTTCTTTGGCCTTTGACTCCATGATTGCCTTTCCACCGGCTTCCTCTTTTGTCACATCATATTATAATGTGACAATGGACTTTTCACTTCAGAACATCATGTTCACCAAATGTTTGACCCTGTTACATGTGATGGACAGGTCAGGCCCATGAAAAACACTGAGGCGAAAAGGACTTTGGGGAGTGTGTTGACATGACAGCGGCTCTTAATGAGATCCGTGGAGGTTCAGCAACTATCATAAAAGACTTGTCACTCCTGCGATTCTGGACCGCCGGTGTGCATGGTGCACATGAGTGGAACACGATGAACGGAACACACGTCCTCATAAGTCTTGGCGGCTATGTCGATGTGGATAAGTACCGATATGTTTACTTTGTGGTCTTTTTGACGCTCTACGTTCTCATCCTCTGCTCGAATGGCACCATTATTTATCTCATCTGGACTCACAGGAACCTTCATGAGCCCATGTATATTTTCATCGCGGCTTTGTCTCTCAACTCGCTTTTGTTCAGCACGGCCGCCTACCCCAAACTCATTGTGGACGTCTTGTCTCACCAGCAGAGCATTTCTCACACAGGGTGTATGTTGCAGTTTTTCGTGTTCTACTCTTTAGGTGGTTCAGACTTCCTTCTGTTGTCAGTCATGGCTTACGACAGGTACGTGTCCATCTGCAAGCCTCTGCAATATGCAACCGCCATGCGTCCAACCAACGTCATCATCTTCTTGACTTTGGCCTGGTTTCTGCCCACCTTCCAGATTGCGGTGGCAACTTTCATTAATGCAAAGCAAAAACTGTGCAGGTTTGTTTTAGGGGGCATTTTTTGTAACAATTCTATGAAGAAGCTTCAGTGTGTGAGATCACAAACTTTGGTTGTTTATGGTATGTTCATCTTTGTCAATGTTGGGTTTCTCCCTATCTTGTTCATCCTCTTCACATACGTTAAAATATTTATTGCCGCTTACTGCCGTTGCAACGGATCCTGGGAAAAAGCAGCGGAAACCTGTTTACCTCATCTGATGGTTTTAATCTGCTTTTCTTGCTTGGCTGCGTCCGACGTCATTATGGACCAAATGGAGTCAGATGTTCCAAAGATTGTTCACCTGATCATCATCTTGCAAATATTGGTGTACAGTCCTCTCTTGAATCCAATCATATACGGGGCAAAGATGAAACAAATCTGGAAACACATCAAGTTGTTCTGTCACCGCGTCAAATAAACGACTATTAACGTTCAGCCTGTCAAAAAGTACAAATAAATCAAGTCAGGTGTTCTATTTTTCAAATAAATCAAGTCAGACAGTGTATTTATCCAATAAATTAAGTCTGATATGAATGACCATCCTTATTTCATCCTGCAAAAGGTTTTCAGAGTGCTTCACACTTCTAAGGTGGTGTTCCTCTTGATATGCGTTCAGTGCACAACAGATTGGAATGTGTTTCACTCGTTCGAGGAAATAAAAGCACATTAAGGAAGTGTTGTTGCTGTTTTATTGAAACGTACTATTTAATTGCCTTCACAGGATGAAAAAAAAAATAAGACTCTATCCACCAACCTATTCAGCTATCCATTGCTTCAAGGATGCAATGATTGTCAGGGGTGAGAGACATGGAGTTTCCAGATTTAAGATTACTGTATTAAAATTTGCACCCATTGTTTTCCCCGCTTTGTGGCTTCACCTCATTTCTCCTTCTCTCAAACAAGCCTTAAGTGTTTTTTTTTTTCCAGCAAGTATTTTCCCCAGCACCTCTCAGTAACTCGCATCAGCACAGAAATAATATTCATATTTTTACTGACAGAAATACACAAAAGCTTCACAAAATAAAAAAAAAGTAACCAACTTCAATAAATACATCATTAATGATGTGAAACAAACAGCTTTGAATGAATACAAATGTCGCTGAAGAAACCGGAGTACCCGGAGAAAATCCACGCAGGCACTGGGAGAACATGCAAACCCCACACAGGAAGGAGCAGGAATCGAACCGAGCACCTCTCCACCGTGAGGCCGACGCACCTACCAGTCGCCCACCGATTAATTGATGAATCTGATTGCAGAAATAAAATTACAAATAAAATAAAATTCGCTGCGCAATGTAAACCTAACCTCTGGCGATCACAATTCCATCACGGTCGATGCAAACAGTGAATTTAATTCTTTTAGAGGCCCTCATGACTCCATACAGGGATCCTGGTGTAAAACACACACTGGTGACAGTGTTTTTAGGGAAATAAAATAACTGAAGTCATTAGTTAGAGTGGCAACTTAAGATGGCTGTCCTTTGGCTTCAGTCGCAAACGGCGAGCTATAGTCACAGTCATATTTCAGTCAGTGAGTCACCCTCGAGTACAACCCCACACGTGAGACACGCAGCCCCGTGATTTTTTCACATTCGGTCTGAACGTAGCATCATGACGTGAGGCGATGAGTTCCCAGAATGCAGTGCATGGGGCGATCCATTTAATTAATGAAGCAATAAGGATGCTAATTTTTTGTGTGTTTGTGTTAACGGAAGTTGAATGTGTGTAACAATTGTTTGATTGCATATGTTGGACTGTTTTTATTTTTTCAAAACAAACTGTGACTTGAGTTGTTTGTAAAATAGTGACGTGGAGGTTCCGGTGTCGTCTAGAGTATTCACTTGTTTGTCAGATACAGCCTCTCATGACTTGTGACCACAGGCTCATCATTAACAGCTCCCCTGAGGCTGACCTTATTATGACACTATCCTTACATTGCTCTTTCCGTTCAAATTAAGCTTTGTAATGAAGGCAGAAAATAACAAGTCAATCCCAGTCTGTTGACTTTCGACCCACAGATGAGATTCCTCTCAATTGTCCAGCTTGTTGAGACAAATATAGGGATGGGCAATCTGGCCTTAAAATAAAACCACAAAAATCAGATTTTGGAAATTAATGAGTGTTTCATTTGATAGTCCTTTTTTTAATTGGATTTGATCGCTGACTGCAAGCTGCGCAGCAATGAACTTAACTCGCAGCTCATCTTGACGGATGGGCGTCCAATCGAGGCAGGTTGACATGAATTGTCCGTCAACGCGTTTGCCCCAGTTGACATTTGTTTTCCGATGGGTAAAATTCCACCTGCAACTGCACGTTCACATCGGCTATCAACGCAACTTCAACACGCCACTGAGATTTCTTTTTCCGTTGGTTGCAGCTGGAGCGTCGAACTGTGGCTTTCATTTCCTCAAGACAAGGAGGACTCAAATAGATGTTAGTTTGTAGTTGGTTATTTGATTTAAAATTAAGCTTCAACGAAGCACCTTTTTTTCAGAGTTCAGTGTTTCGGTTACAATCAGAAATAAAAGATTGTGCATTCTCTGTAACAGCTCCCTGATTTCATAAATACATCTCGAAATCCCAGAAGAAAATGAATGATGAACCAAATATGAAAAAATGCAAAACCTGAAAGCAGCTGAGTGCAACATTGGAGGCATCTCTCCAATACTAGGAAGCAATCAAACGTTGCGAGGTGAGTGTCAGGCCTTTGGTCATATGGTGAAAAAAAAAAAAAACTCTTTCCAATATTGAGAATATCTTTTTAAAAAATCTCTGAAGACACTTGAGAAGAACACGAATGACATCAGTCATTCTGTAACAGTTATTCACTTTTCCATTAAAATTGCAAGTTAACAAAGCTACACACAGAGCACATTAACCAGATCCTAGATTGTGTCCTGGACTTTTGTGGTCCAAATTGATCATAGAGGTGCGAGAGGACAGTTGCAAGAAGAGAACAATAATTATAGAAGTTGAGAGACAACAAGGGTCAAATCATATCATGGACTTACAGTATCATCTCTGTTAAACATCATGTCCGACAAATGTTTGACCCTGCTGCATGTGACGGACAACAACGCGAAGGCGAAAAGGACTTGGGGGAATTTGTTGACATGACAGCGGCTCTTAATGAGATCCGTGGAGGCTCAACAGCCATCATAAAAGACTTGACACTCCCGTGATTCTTGACCGCCGGTGTGCATGGTGCAAATGAATGGAACAGGATGAACGGAACAAACGGCCTAATAAGTCTTGGCGGCTATGTCGATGTGGATAAGTACCGATATGTTTACTTTGTGTTCTTTCTGACGCTCTACGTTCTCATCCTCTGCTCTAATGGCGCCATCATTTGTCTCATCTGGATTCACAGGAGCCTTCATGAGGCCATGTATATTTTCATCGCAGCTTTGTCTCTCAACTCGCTTTTGTTCAGCACGGCTATCTACCCCAAACTCATTGTGGACGTCTTGTCTCACCGGCAGAGCATTTCTCACACAGGGTGTATGTTTCAGTTGTTCTTTTTCTACTCTTTAGCTGGTTCAGACTTGTTTTTGTTGTCAGCCATGGCTTACGACAGGTATGTGTCCATCTGCAAGCCTCTGCACTATGCAACTGCCATGCGCACAACCAATGTCACCATCTTCTTGGCTATGGCCTGGTTTCTGCCCACCTGCCAGATTGCTGTGGCAACTTTCATTAATGCAAAGCAAAAACTGTGCAGGTTTGTTTTAGGGGGCATTTTCTGTAACACTTCTGTGAATAAGCTTCACTGTGTGAGATCACAAATGCTGATCGCTTACACTGTGTTCATCTTTATCAATGTTGGATTTCTCCCTGTTCTGTTCATCTTCTATACATATTTCAAAATATTTGTTGTCGTGTATCGCAGTTGTGGGTCAGCCTGGAAAACAACAGCCCACACTTGTTTCCCTCATCTGATGGTTTTATTCTGTTTCTCTTGCTTGGCTTCATTCGACATCATTGTGGACAAAATGGAGTCAAAGCTTCCAAAGCTGGTTCGCCTGATCATGATGTTGCAAATAGTGGTGTACAATCCTCTCCTCAACCCAATCATATACGGAGTGAAGATGAAAGAAATCTGGAAGCACATTAAAAAGTTGTTCCATCACCTTGTCAAATAATCAAGTTGGGCATTTAGCTCGTCAAACATGTTTCATCAACTACAAAGCTTTTTTTTAGATAATTAACACTTGTCAGATGTCGTTTGGAGTTTGTATTTCAATGTGTTCAAAGCACAACTGATTGTAATGTGTGTCACCTATGATAACAAAAAAAAAACACACACGGATTCCTTTCAGGAAGCATTGTTACTTTTTTTTGTACTGCATGTTTTCAGCAGCCAGGGGTTTAACATCAACTTGAGATGTTTATTAATGGCCTTATAGATATAACGAATAAGTGTGTCTTTCAGGAATTAGTGTTAGTATGTAACTCGCGGAATTAGGATTACCTTGAGGCTAGTTTGCCTTGCTTCTTCCTCAAAAATGACAACACATGCCAAAGACCAAAATATCCATCATCCTAAAACTCAGCTACTCATACATGACATTTATGTCATTCGTAACAACTCTGCAGGAACACGAGTGCATGGAGCATGTTCATAGCTTGATATCTTTGGGATTACAAAACAGGTTTTATATTTATTTTATTCACACTGAAAAATTAGATTGTGTAATGTTTGAGTACATATTTATTTTCTTTCGTGCTTTAATAGTTGCAAAACGTTTTTGTCTGAAAAGAAGTTAAATAAAGATGCAGCTGAACACTGTTCTGTCGTTTTGTTTTATTTTTTACAAGGACACACCAGAAAAGTATAACACAGCTAAAAGATCAATGTAAACCGCCATACCATTAGACTGGTGAGAACAACTTCTCAGGTTTACACAGTGGAACACAACAGTAAACTTAAAAAAAAATGCAGGGTTGGGCAGTTTACAACGGCAGGATTATATGAGATCCGCGTCAGTGCCAACAAAAACGAACGCTACCAACTACTTATATTTGAATAGACAAACGATGCCGCTTAGTCGCCTTCGCGAGAAGTGAAGCCACCGGCAGCCATCTTAATTAGCCACTCGCTGTGCTCGTGTCACGTGAATACTGTACATGGATTTCTCCACAGCATTTTCATGTCATTTTCTGTCTCTACGGAAAAAATGGCAGTGTGCGGTGTAAGATTGTACCAATAAGTCTGGGAGAAGATATACATGAACATTTCCTCGGTAAGAACGCAATTCGAAATTTCAAGGTTCGGCCCTCGTCTATAATTCCCCTCATGTCCACTAGATGGAGCCAATTTCAATCTCTGTTGTTCCTCTCGACCATAACAGCCTTGTTCAACTTTATTCAGCAAAATAACTACTGCTCGGCGGAAATCCAGATACAGTCACTGATTTTGACGTAAATTGATGTAATGTTTTCACACTAGAAAATAAGGCATGGTATATTTTTAAAGGACATGCGTACACAAACATATGAAATATCAATATCAATATTGGGGAGGGTGATCAATTGTTTCGAACAAAAAATACAAAATACTTTTTTTTTTTTGCAATATGTGATAGATAACCGTCCCCCCCCCCCCCCGCATGTTGTCAATTCAAAGCTTCACATTTTTAATTCCAAACTTTATTCACATCATTTAAAAATTGGCAGGGCAGCACAGCGGGGGAGTGGATGGGACTATCGAGCTTCAGTCATCTGCATCCGCATTCATCCACCACCATGTCCTGGTAGTGGCGCAGCACTACGTTGTCATTGTTGTCATAGTAGAGCATGGAGATGGGCGAGAAGCGGACGGGCACACAGCAGGGCTGAGGGGTGCTTTCCGGATCCAGCGAATGAACCAAAGTCTGCAGGATGGCGTGGTTGGTGCTGTTCAAACTGTCACTGAGAGGGAAGGGGCACTCACCGTGACAATAGTTTGCAACGTAGCCCTGCGGTGCGATGATCCAATCCTGCCAGCCTACGTCCTTGAAGTCCACATAGAGTCGGCGAGCCTTGCAAATGTTGCTGGGCGAAAAGGGAGGCAGGCTGTGGGCAGCGCTCCTCCGCTGCCGGGAACGGCACTGCTGCGGGTGGAGCGACACTGCCACCAGCGAGGCCTGCACAGATAGCGCTACCCAGGACTGATCCGGGTCAGCATTAAGAGGCCGGAGTTCCAAAAGCAGACCATAATTGCGTGCTGGGTGGCGCCAGAACTCGGCCAGGGCGGTGACGTCCAAGGTGACCGACACCACCTCAAGGCCCAACTGGACTGACTGGGACAGCAGAAGGCGGCGGTTGGCCCGAGGGTTGGCGCCTTTTAGCGTGGGCCGGACTATCTTATACAGAACGGCACTGACGGTGGGACCACTTTGCAGCAGGGTTGCCATCCTAGCAGAGCCCCTGGGTCCGGACCTCCACAGGAAGTGGATGTGCAACTGGGCCAGAGACAAGACCTCCGAGGACTCCAGGGCCGCAAGATTGAAAAAGAGATGCTGGTCCACGCAGCCTGGGCATGCTACGCCAGAACCGGGAACAACACTACCTGCACGCACACAAAACATAAATTGGCACTCTGAAAAATACAAATGGACATAAACAAACAAACACGTGCACGCACATGCGCGCACATACACATGGTTATAGACAAGCACATTGATTCACACACAAAACAACAAAGACATAGCAAAACTAAGAAACACTAAAACAAACACCTGTACACTCACAGACATAGTGACGCGGACACACACAAATAGACATGTACATGCACAGAAAACAGAGACATACATGTGCACAACACAAGCAGACACACAACAGAGACACAGTGTCCGCAACAGGTATACATTGATACGCACCAAACAACCATAGAAACACACATAGGGATGAACATATTTTGCAAATGAGAGACAAACAACAGAGGTACACGTGGGTATACACGATTAGACACTAACGGAAACAGACACATATACAAACACACATTAACGCACGGATACAAATGGCATGTTGTCTGCAGCCGCACAATGACGTGGTCTTGGTGGTACCATTGCCACTACCTTGGTCTTGCACATATCTGATGATGTTGCCACGGACGCCGTACTCGGACACCATGCACGGCTCGCCTTCATCGACCTGGGCGCGCTGCGACCTCCAGAACATCTTCCAAAGGGCCGGTGGGACGTCGTGGCGCGGGGATCGTGACCCAGGGGAACCATCGGGGGCGGCCGGCGGCTCGGAGAGGCCTAGGGCGCCGAGCAAGAGCCGCTCCGAGGGGACAGCGTTCACGCCAACCAAGACGAATAGGAGCAGGAGCGCACGCATGTTGTTCTTCGCCCAGACGACTTCGCTCTGCAGGGCGCTGGGCGTTTGATTTAAATGGCGCGACCTCCCGGAGTGATCGATAAGATGGCGAGGGAGGGGGCAGGGAAGCTCCAAACATTTTGGTTTGTGTTCTCAACTTTTTATCAGTTTTTGTGACTCAAGGAACTGATAAAAGCTTTAGAAAACAAACAACAATTACGTGACTCAAGTCATTACAGATCAGCTCTACTTCTGGCACAAACCTCTGAGCTCAAGAGCCACATTTGATTTTTTTTTTTTTTAAAGTGCCAACAATGACCGGAGAACAAATACAAATAAAGTTAATATGGTTGATATAATAGCAAAATAATTAATCCTATTTTTACACTTCAGGTAATGTTATTTGTTTCACATATCAAGCAGAAAAATGAGTAACAAAATGTTAACACTTTAAACGCAAAAAAATTTAAACGTCTAAATTAAGTATATTCATGTAAGCAATTCACTAATTACTTCAAAAAATAAGTCCATAGATTAGAAAAGTTAAAATGTGTAAAATAGTTTCCCCCCCATATCAGTGTGTCTGTCTTGTATCCACTTGTGATGCAAGCATTTCCATATTCTGTATTCTTAATCGTTGCTACCTAAATATTACCTGTATCTTATTTCATCCCGTTTTGACTCGTTCCTCACTGGTGGGCGTCCACACTGTGAGCGTTTGTTGTCAGGTTTATTGGTTGAGTTTAAATTGCATTGTTTTGTGTTTAACTGTGCAATATGATGAGGTGCAATACAAATAAAGTTGGACCGCCGAGAAATACCGGAAATGGATGTGTCACAAAAATGGGGTCACTGTCGGTCTTTCCTCTGCATGTCTGATATAGTCTGGAGGCAAAGTCAGGTATGTGACGTGGTTAAATATCTCATGCAAGAGAAAGAAAAGAAGAGAAGACGTTAAGTGTAAGTCATACTCAGTCTTAAATCACTAAAGGTTAACTACTTGACAACGCTCGGAAATATTCGCCAGCAGTGACGCCTCCGTGATGCGCTTGCATGCAAGCAAACAAGCTATCCGTAACGTATCTTAACACGGCGAATGGCACCGTGTTAAGATAAGTTCAAGTTCAAGTCAACTTTATTGTCAAATGTGCTCTATGTGCAACATACAGCACATATGTATGTAGACCAATAAAGTCGCCGAATCTCAGCTAAAACATTTGTTATACACGTAAGGGATTCGCTTCTGGTTCAAGGCCATGGTGAAAAGCTGGACCTTGTTTTTATTCAACGTAGAATGACATCGAACAAGTTCAAACGACTGAAAACGTGCGTGTTTTGAAATCAGTTCATAAAAGGCGCCTCTCTCCCAGCATCCGCCATTTCGTCACGAGGGGGGGTTCGCCACAGTTTCGGCCTAATGGTCTTTATTTCGCTATTTTTGATAACTTCGTAAGATTCTTTTACGCCGTTCAAATACGTTTTTACGCCCAGTCATTTTGATAAAATTGCGAAACGTATATAATTTAAGCATTAAATTTCCCTCGTTTCCCCCTCTCTGTCTTAAAGTGGTACAGTATATACAGGAGTGACGTCACGTTTGATGTAGTTCTCCAATAACGACGCTTGGGGTCACCCAAGACCTTCGATAAATACTATTTTACGCGCACTTGCGATAGAAACAGAGCTAAAATGTCATATTTTATTGAATGTCATAACTTGTAGATGCCAGAGTTTTGGGGGTATTTCTCTTAGTGACCCTGCCAATTCAGGGTGTTCCACCACAACCACCAAAATGTAAACTACGTTGCAAAGTGCTGAATAAACAATCCTGATCATTTGAATCAAATGTCTCACTGGTTTGATTTTAGACGCACTGGCCATAATGATTCAGATGATGACCTTTGTTTGTTTGCTTTTTGCATCTCAATTTTCAGTGGTCCAGTTGAATTGTGTGAATTGTTCAGTCTTGCTAATTAAATGAAAATTTTGTAGAGCCTCTGCAAAACCTTTGCAAATAAAAGTGTAGGAATTGTGGTTGGGAAACAGACAAACAAATGGCCTTGTACATTCTTTTGTCATAAAATTGAGGGGAGTTTTGGTAAATATCAATAGAGGGCAGGTCATTAATGTTACTGGTATGACTCTTGATCATTTTGTGGGTGCTTACTCTGTCATTCTGCTCAGGATATGAGCAATTATGAACAGTTAATTCCCTGTTGGTTTTCTGTAGGTCAAACGAGTCACTGTTTTTTTTCCTCTTCTTCCCCCAGCTGCACCATTCATTTGTTTCTGTGTGTGCTCCACTGAAGATGCGTAGGATGCATGTTGTGTGTTTTCCTGCCTAATAGATGACTGTAAGCTGTGTCATGCCTTTTATATAATTCTGCGGGGGTCCCTCGTACTATTTTAGGTTCATAGGGCTTCTCTTGCGCCACAGGTAGGGCCTACACAAAGCTCTACATTAATTTGCCATATCTCGTGTGTTTTTAGTAGTCATATAATCACCATATAACCTTTCTGAATTATTTGTGCAATGTTTGAAAATAGCAATGTAATAGAGAAATTGTCATATACGGTATACAGTGCATACACACAAGACACTTCCTTTTCACATGTGGTAGCTTGCGCTTAAAGCATATGTAGCATCTTACGTCTTCACTTAGTGCCCGTTCTTGCCAAACAGTGCAAGTAGATGGACTAAAATATTGACACCATTCACAGAAGATGCAAATCATATTACAAACACCGATTGGCACGTAGTCTGTACTTTTGGATGTAAAAACACACATTTATTTATTTATGAATTTAGTCTCTCGTTCTGATGTCACACCAAGACATGGTAGCATAGCAACTTTGGCGATGATATAAGGGAGTGTTCCCGGAGTAATTGGTTATATACCAATTGCTCCAAAATGGCTAAGAAATGATTGCCAGTTTCATTTTCTCTGGAATACGATATGGATCAAGTCACCATTACAGTGAACTGTAGGCCAACTGGATGCTGTATGTCCTTTAAATTGTTCAAGATACCACTGCATTATATTTGCGGATACAGTGTTTCTCATTGTGCATCCCTCACTGACTTTTTCATGTTGGAATGAAGTTGCCTTCAAGGCCTAATCACCAATTTTATAATTTTCTCAGAACACTCAATTCCTTGTTGAAATCCAAATCTATGCCGCCTGTAGTCCGAGGCAAACAGAGCGTGGGCGCGATATTGTCTGTGAATAACTTGTTTTATGGGTCCTGGGAGTATCATATGCAAGTGTCTGTACAGCTAAAGAGAATATTCCATGAAAGCTTTCTTTCTTTCTCCGGCCTTCTTGAGGGAGTGCGTGTGCGTGTCGGGCTGCCAGCGAGAACAACAGAAGCCTTTTCTGATAGCCCGGACCACACACAACCCCAGAGACCCGTGTCTTCTGTCATCAGCATGCAGACGTTAACAATGTGTATCTAAATTTAGACCTCCATGTTGCTTCATAAACCTGAATCCAACTTTCAACGTTGACACAAGCGAAGCCTTCAGTCCTCTTGCACTGCATTCTTTAGGAACAAAACAGTGGTGCTTAATTTGATAATCGATGAATTATCGGCTAATCATTGCATCTACCGTTTTTCTGTACATGCAGCCATTTACTGAGCCATTGAAATATGTCATACCAGTGCTAACCACAAGATGGCAGAAATCGCTCACCAGCCCCTCCAACCCCGAGGCTGGAATTGAGAAGAAGAGCGTGTCACGTCCTCGTAACATCGATCTCCAAAGTATACAAACAACAGTTATCTCTTTTTTTTCCACATAGCTGGCAGTTTGTTTAAAATGTGTGAAGATTTTGTAAACTCATGTCCTCCAAAAACAACTCTTAACAGTGCGTCCAATACGTTCGGTGGCTTAATTGCACAAGCGGCCATTGTGATGAACTCCTTTCAGAGCGGGACTTTACTCACCCATACTTGCACTGTTCACACAGGTGAATGAACCAGCATATTTGTTTGCGTGACATGCAAGAAAACACGTTAGCATAAGAATGGAATCTTTGAGTAAGTAGACTTGTGTCAAAACATTCACAAAATGCGTTTTTGCACATAATCGTGTTTTTTAAAAACTTGAATAAATAATACTTTCATAGTTATTTATCATTACGAAGTACTGCAGTTAATATTAGTATAGGTTACATTTGCGTTACATTTACAGTATCTTAACGTTGCATCTGACCGTTTGAGGGCAACCAATATGCTGTCGTCATCAGCGAAAAAGGGTTTGACACTAATGTCATAGAGCTTCCAGCTAATTTTAACAAACCATATGGTTATTCATTGCTATCATGGGCGCCTAGAGAATCAAATTACCATCAAAATTTAGGGACAACACTTAAAGCGTAATTTTCTTCTTAACATTCAGTATTTATCCTGTATTATATGTCAAATGTGTTATTTCAGACATACCATTTGGGCTTTCGATTAAAGTCCCATGATGAGGTGCATGTGATAGGCCTACAAAGACACATGCACACATCCTTGCACTGAAAACAGATGTAGAGTGAATTCCCATTGGCAGCCGAGGCCTTTGAGTCATCAGCTGGGATTCCCTTCCTCTCGCTTCCAAATATGGGTGGGATTGTGAGCTAGCGGCAGACAGAATGTGGAAGGCAGAGTGGAACCCCCGGGTGATGTCAGAGTATTGGAACAGCATGCCACGCCACTGACTGGAAATGTAGCGGCGAGGAATTTTGGGAATGCAAAACTCAGTGTGATGCCATTCGCTCAGTTGTAAGAGGTTGCGCTTCATGTTTGCAGGCTCCCGCGTTTTTTCTTTTTTTTTTCCGGCAATCATCTCACTTGGGAGACACTTCTTCCCGAAAATCCCAAATCCCCCCACCCCTTAGACATCAACCCGAAAGTGGTGACTCCAAATTCCCAGCATCAGTTGCTCTGTGGGAGGCCTCATTCAGCCGAATGCTATTTCCGTGACTGCAGTCTCTGATGCCAGGTCTCGAGTAACACTTTTTGTGAGCTTTATCAGAATTTGGGTATTTGAGAGCAAATCATTTGATGTCAGTGGTGTCATCTGGTGTTAATCAGGAAAATGTTCGAATTGTCAATGAAATATATATATTGAATTTCTGTAGCCAATTCGATTTTTGGTGTATTCACATGTAACAGCTGTACATTTTATACAGTTAGTGACCCATATCCGATAACTGTGTGTACATTTGCTGAACATCTGAAAACAGCACCCAAAATTCATTTCAACAATGACACAAGTGTCAGCATTCCAGCAACATGAACCTGATAAAATTCAACCCAAATTGGCAGAATGAAGTGAAACGGTAAAAAAAAAAAAAAGTGTGAAAAAACTGAAAATTATACACTTTGATTGAATCTAAATGGTGCTACCAACCACGTAATTGTAGCTTTGTCATTTTTCAATATGGGAGTAACAACTTGAATTGTGATCATTTTAAAAATCTGCAACTTGACACCTACCCACTTTTTTTCTTTGGGTATACTGTATTCACAATTGAAGAGGGACTGTGCCTCAGATGCACTCTCACCTTGTATCAATAAAAGCTACAAAAGGAGCCACATGAGGCTTTGGGTGACACCAGAAACATTTTGCACAGTTTGCAGAGAAGGATTGCAGTACATTATTGCCAATGATTCAAAAACTATTAAGCAAATTCATCATGTTTTTAACCTGATATGCTCTGGTTGAATAGAAACTTCTGGAACATCTCGAGGGCGTCCTGTCCTGTGTCACATCTTTCATCACACCAGCCTTTCCTTTTCCGTTCCGCTTTACCATGTCCCACCGAGTAGAGCCGCCCGCCCCCTCCCCAATACAGTGTCTACGAGCCTAATTATTGTTTACGAAGATCAATCTCCCTTTTCCTCGCTGCCTCCCGCTCTCACTGTAGGCTCGCAACGACCATAGATGATGCAGTAATTATATCTGCCGACCGTCGGTTGGCCGCAGACAGCTTTGCGAGTCTCTCTGCTCGGGGAGAAATTAGAGACTGCTCAGCACATGTTCAGGGCTGTAATTAGAATAAGGACTTTTGTGTATGAAATGTGTTTATATGTTTGTTTAAGAGACCTCAGAATTCCAGTTTATCTCTGCCTCTGATCTGTAAGGTTCCGTCAAGGCAGGAAACTTTCAGCAGACGTTGTTAGGCAGTACGGAAAGTATGTGACAGGAAGCAGTAGCTCTTCCACGACATGCTCTTGACAGTATCAGCGTCTCACCCTTTTGATCGGGTCACTGAACCGTCGTCTGACATGTTGAGCTGCGATTCTGACCGCTTTAACCTCTGCTGTAAGCAGTCCGGAGTTTGTTGGAGGTCTAGTTTAAAGAGGATAGGGTAAGATCTGCAAAACGCATCACAAATGCATAGAGACGCCTATGACACTATCTAGAATGTACTTATTCTTATCACAACTTTGGAACATTCTGGATTTTTATCCCGGTCAATGAAACCTTACTTTAATCAGAATTTGATTCCTGGTTCCCCCTTCAACTGTCTGCACGCCACCCACCACAGAGCTGAAGAGGCCTGTTGGATTCAGAGTGACACATCTTCAACCTTTAAGGCGTGGAATTGCAGACAAACCTGAAATCATTATCAGCTTTTGTGACCGCTTACAACAGGGGTGTCAAACTCATTTTTGTTGTGGGCCACATTTGAGTTACTGTTTCCCTTGGAATGACTGAAACCATCTAAAGAAATCAAGAATAACAGTTTATTCACCTATTGTTTAAGTGACTGTAATGAGGAGTTTGGTAACAAGGAAATGCTTCCAGTATCACTCTTCTTTATTAGAAATGAGACCTTTTTGATTTGCTTTCGCGGGCCACATAAAATGATGTGGCGGGCCAGATCTGGCCCCCGGGCCTTGAGTTTGACACCAGTGGTTTACAATGTTTGAAATATACTGTCCATGTGTAATGGTTTAATGCTGTCAAAAAAATCATGGAATTAATATAAAAGGAATCTGGAGCCTTTTATTTTTTTTTTAAGAGAGAGAGAGAGAGCTCTTCATCCATTAAAATGATCATCCATATGGCTTCAAGGGGATGCGGAGATCAATCGGCACAAAGTCATTAGGCTCACAACGGTCCATTAAAATGTGTGCACACATGTCGCCGTGTGTGCTGTCCGTCGCGTGCAGTTTTTTTACCTCCCTCTGAGTACTCGTGAACATTTTTCCACCGCGGAGACAACCGCAGTACACTTCGCTTTTGAGTGGGTCGTTCCAAGTTCTAATCCCAAACCAAATGTCTTCAAGTCTTTTGTAAATGACGCAGAGGGGATAACGTGATATATGTTTTTCGCTGGAATCATTTTCGCATCTTATTTGGTCCACTCAGGTTCTGGTGTTTGAAGAGAAAAACAGACTGCGGATGAGAGTGACAGGCAGAAATGCTAAATGATATGTCCAAGGAAAAGGCCTAGTAAATCCACAGCAGTGACATGTTCCAGATGTATTGGCTTTAACTTACCTCACAAGATGGATGGATGCAGCAACTTCGTAAAATAACGACTTGAATAAATCTTTTAGCAAAATTGTTCTTGTGATGGATCTATGCTTTTTATGTCGGAACTGTCTTTTTTTTTTTCCTCCCCCCATTGGACTTAAAAACAATTCTGGTCTGAAGGTATTAGCCGGATATTCTGACCTGTAGCGACTAGTCAATAAAGCCATTGGCTTTTAAACACAATCCCTTTTAAGCGATGCGATAAATGCCGCAGGTCAGCAAACATTCACTTCGGTCAACAAGAATGGATACATAAAAAGCTGGCGTCACCGTCCGTGACAAGAAATCCTATGCAGTCACCATTTGAATAACGCAAGCCAAACTTAAAAATCAACCAATGAGCGTACAACACAATCGGAAAATAACTCAATGAGACGGTCTCATCTCGAGACTCGTCTGCATTTCGTCCTTGGCTTTTCAAGGCTAACGGTCTTGTCGCAAAGTGTCATATATTTAGGTGGTGGGGGCGGGGTGGTGCTAAGCCTGTCTGCGAATCTGCTAGTGTGATGTCATCATTATGAGACACTGGTGTGATATCATGACGGTGAGGTAATGGCAGAAGAGGATTGCAAGTTTATTACTTTGGCACGTGGTTAGTTTGGCTTCTGCAGACTGCAACACGGTTTTAATGAGAATAGATGATCTACTTAAAGCGATTCGTGTGTGTTTTCATGTGAATGAGAGAGCACATGTTCAAGCTAAGAGGCATTTATGACGGGAGGTGATTCAAATTACGTATACAGTACAGGTATGGTCAAGGGACGAACATGGCTTGTGCGCTTGTGCTAGTTCCAGGCCAGTGCCCTTTCTTTTTCCACCACCAAAATTGGCTCGAGTGCTAGGTTTAGCTCTGGTGCTTGAAACTGGTTCTTAAGCTGGCCCCAATTATTTGTTGGGCCAGACGCTGGCAACGACGACGTCAGGGGGTGGTGGGCGGCGGGCGGGGTTATCATGACGATTGCAGATGTAGCGAAATGACTCACTGGACACATGGAAGGTTTGCACAAAGTCTTGAGTGGTGAACTCCGGCACAATTGTGTCCCACCAGAAGGACGATTGGGTGAGGTTGGTTGCTAAGCTAAGTCTAAGCTAACTATTTGTCATTTGTTCACATTTTGTGAATGTGAAGGTCTTACATTTTGTAGAATTTGGTGGATTGATAGGATGTTCCAGTGTGTGACTTGGTTTTACACTTATATGATTGTTAAAAATGTTAAAATGTTAGTTTGAAAAATTGCCTGTATGCTTAACAAAGGTTTTTCAGGCGGCCACAGTTGAACTCGGGATTGTCTTATTTCTACTTCTTTTTGTGAAAATTTGGGAAATCCAAACAAATTAGTGGTCAAATGAATGTTTTTGGAACAGAATGTGTTGGTTATTAAATTCCTTTGTGTCTTCTTGCTTCATCAGCAAATTGAACAAGACACTGACTAATGTTGAAAAGTAATTTGTGTCTCATTACTCAATTTGGAAAATCTACTCTCGTCATGTTGCTTAATGTTTATACTACGGCTAGGGGAAGGGGGGGGGGGGGAATGGGTAGGTCGACCACAAAAAAATTATCAACACAAAAATGTCTGCCTCCAAACTATAACTAAGAATTTTAAAACCATGTTTGTACTGCCCGGAACCAAGTTTGGCCATTGTCTGTTTACTCCACAGACGTTTGTTGCAGACGCCCACACCTACTCAATGGTATGTAGTTGGAATGTCGAAATACGCCAAAAAAAATAAGTTGCTCAAGGTTTGGGGTCACTTAAAAAACAAAAAAAGTTTTATGTCATGTCTGCAAAACAGACCTGGGTTAGCTTTGACATAACTGCTAAAGTTTACATTGTTGTTTTAGTTCAGTTATGAAAATAGCCTTATGAGATGAACAGTGACTTTAGCTGGAAATTACCGTATGCGCAATCATGAAAATTGCTTCTCATATGTCTATGTGGTGTGTTTAGGTGTTGGCTTATAATGTATGCAATGTCCGGTTCATAAGGAATGGATTCATCATAGACCTTTGTGACGCTGTGTCCTTATTATATGGCCTTCTCTGTTGAAAAAGCAATCACTGTGATCAGCTATCATAATCATTTTTATAAGCTGTTTGATTGCTCAGTAAAATAGCTAATTTGCACATTTCATTGCATGCAAAAAGAATTCCTAATTTAAGACTCAATGGTCCTAATCATTACAGCCATTTGATTCATTTCTTTTTTACACCACTAAAACAATCAATTGCTTGCATACATGACCTGAACCTTTCTTTACTTGCATATGAATGATATCACCTGTAACACTCCGGTAATTGGGACGACCCGAATGGCCGCTTTGAAATTGTCACGCCGTCATCGGTCACTAATGATGAGCGGCTGAGCTGTTGTCAATTAGGAACTGCATATTGAAGCGAACGTGTGATCTCACCAGCCAGGCTCACATGTGCCAAAGTCACCCTGAAGAAATGACATCATAGACAATGATGTCATCCCACCATTCCAGACCCTCTCCCGTTCCCGCTTAAATGCTTTTAGGCTTGGCTACACACACGCACACACGCACACACACACACACACACACACACACACACACACACACACATTAACTTGGTATCAACAGCTGCCCTTCGTTTGATCTGACTGGACAACATTTGGCAACATTTGAAAAACAGGTTTATAATGCCACAGTTCATCATGTCTGCCATCG